>PVHX01018744.1:0-36164 GCA_004024805.1 Geosciurus inauris
TATTCTTGGATTTCAAGTTGGATTTCACTGACTATGGGGAGGGGTGGTAAGATGCCAGGCTGTTTAAAAGTAGCTCAAGACCTTCTTGAAACTTCATTGAAAATGTTAGGAAGAAGAGGGGTCTCAGAGGCAAAGGGACTAACCCCACCACTACTACTATTACCCATAATTGTTGAAGAACCCAGATGCAAAGGTGATAGAGGACCAGACAGGGATGGAACCCAGATCTCAGTGAGGATCTGATATATATAACATATCAGCTCTAATATATCCTAGCTGGATGACTTAATATTTCTAGGCTTCCATTTCCTTGTCTGCAAAACAAGAAAAAAACATCTGCTAGGATCTGGGTTGAGGTTAAAAACAAAGTGTCAAGTACTGTTGCTGGAACATAGTAGGTGCTTCTTAAATGGCCATGATGATGTCTCCATGTTGCTAGAAATCTTCCCTGTCTGAACATTTTTCAGTATTGATTTGCATCACTTATCGTATTAATGCATTAACTTATTGTTATGTTCTACAATTACAAGTTATAATTAGGCAAATGTGACTCATCCAGCTTTCCATGTCCAATTCTCAGCACTCCAACAGCACATCAAGAAACAAATCAAAATGCAATTAGATGCTGACTAGATGCTAAATAGAAAGTTTATGATTTATTGTCTCATAGAAGATCATATTGTAAAAGTGAATTGATCTCATGTCAGTAATGGAAGGGTTGAGACTGGGTCTGTGTCAAGTATGAAGAAGATTAATGTAGATGCTAATTTGACATGTTTGGTGGGAGAATGTCTTAAATTACAATGGATGAGTGTTGAAAAGCACAACCGCATAGCAACAGGCTGAGAGACATTGCCTGACATATTTGTACAGATAATATTTTGCATTTTGTTTGTGTTAAAATATATACAGATATATTATTATGTACCACTCAATTTATATATAGAAGTTCATATTGAACTTCCTCCCCTAAATTAAGGATAATTATTAATTTTACCAAAGAAATCACTACCAGTTGATTCTTTGAAAAGCATCTCCCTGGTGTAAGTAAAGTATGATTTAACTCATTTTAAAATCAATTTACAAGTAAAATTTTCAGGAACACATTTGTTAGGTAAAGCAAATTTTGCCAGTATCCTACAATAAAAGTGACAGTGATATGTTCAGTTGTTATAATAGATAAAATCATGTGAGCAGAGAACAGAATTATATGTTTTAGAAAGAGCATGAAAGTACTTAAGACCTGGGCTTAAGAATCACATTTTAAATTTCTAAGTCAGTGTATGAAACTATTGAGTGTCTACAGATTTCTCCAGGTCAGCCATCTTTGAGATACCAGGTAGCTCAACCTGGTATATTATGAAAAACCTACTAATGGCTATACCCTGGAGGTTGCTAGAGAAGTGACAAAACAGTGACACACTGGGGACCTAATTTAATCCTTCAACAACCCCATGGACTTGTATATCATTCTTCCTATTCTACTGATAAGGAAATGCAGGCTCATAAAAGGAAGCAATATATACAAGCCTGACTTAATACATGGTAAGGGGGGTGGGCCTAAACATTTCTCAAAACAAACCACTTCCTCATTCTTCTCTCCTTGCCCTGGCCCAGCACAGTAGCATCTTTCAACAGCAATGATGACAATACTCTCTCATTTCTTCCTCTGCCTCGGTCCTTGTGCCACTCCACACTTCACAGATCCAACCACAACACTCTCCTCTCAAAGCCATCATGGCTGCTCATGACCAAAGGATAAAGTGTAACTACGTAATGTATCACTGAGAAACTTGACCATCTATATCTCCATATATGTATCTTCCCCTATTTTCACTCCTCCCTCCTTTGCAGATTTTAATTCCAGGCACACGGTCCGATTGTGTCTTTGCAAATTCTAATATGAATCTCCATTAATTTGTCCATGTCGCCTCTTCTCTCAAATATGCCTTTCTGCTCCTCATCACCTGGCTCACTCCTGCTTACACTTCAAGACCCTGTTTGGATATTACCTCCCAGGACTTTCTCCTGCCCTCCTCCAGTTCCCTTTCAATAGATCTGTGTTACCTCTCCCAGACTTTTATAACCCTTTATCATTACCTTCTATTTATAATTTCACAGGAATGTAATTGACTGGACATGTCACCAGTGGTTCCTCAATGTCAGAACAGTATCTTTAGCTGCCCAGGATCTAGCTGGTCTATATTAGTGTGCAGCATAAATGTGTTAAGTAGATAAAGGCATGCATGATTAAATAATAAAACCCACTCCAGAGCTCTCACGTTGAGTCCAGTCCTTGTTTTCAATAGACAAAAACTAAGAAAAGAGAGCAAGCTCTCCAGGTCTACCCAGGCTGTGAACTTATGTTGCTCCTATACCCAGTGGGCACAGGATACACAGACCCAGAACTCATAAAAAATAGAGCCAAAGGTGCTACATCTGGAGCTTCAAGATTCCCTCCTGGTTCCTGGTGGGTCCCAGCAAACCTTGCTTTTCTTGGCTTGTAGCTGACTCATCACAGTCTCTGACTGTGTTTCAGATGGACTTCTTCCCTGTGAGTCTTTGCATAGTATTTTTATAAGGACACGAGTTATTGGCTTTAAGGCCTACCTTAATCTAGTATGACCTCATTTTAACTAATCACATCTGCAAAGGCATTATTTCCAAATAAGGGCACATTCTGTGGTTGGAGCAGACATGAATTTGGAGGGACAAATTCAGTACACCCAATGTGGAATCACCCAATCCTTCTATAGATGGTATAATTTACAAAGTGGCTACCAAGAACCTTCACCTCTTTCGCAAGTCCAGGTTGGGGTGTCTGCAGAACTTAACTTGACTGGATATCTTCCCCTTGAATCCCCAGTTTTCCCATGACCAGGATAACAATAACCAATTCCAGGCCTTCTTGACATTGACTCCCCTTTTGTGGAACACAGTCAGCTTCCTTTTCCCTACTGTTTGGATGATAGTCTGAACTAAATACAGCAGTCTCACTATGGATGTTTGTCTGACAGTAATTTGCATCCTCCTACTGTTGCTCTCTGAGGCAGGCTCCCACATCCACAGCAAACTTCAAACTCAGAGCCCTGAGTGTGTCTGAAGCCCTGCCTTAGCTCCATGGCCTGAAACTCAGCTCTGCCCCATTCTGAAACTCGGGCTGGACTCCCAATCCTTGCTCTCTCTGAGCTATCTCATCTCTCCTCTTCTAAAGCCCTGATTCTACTGAAGAAATAGCACTTTACTGAAGTAATTTTTCCCTTCCTGAAGCCCCCTGGGGATATTGTAGCTCTCATTTATAAACTGCAACAGTCCAGATGACAAACTCCAAATGTACTAACACTTTAACGTCATAACTTGTTAGAAGGGAAAATATTCTTGGTCGTCGTATTCTCTCTTAGATGTTTCTGTTGATCTGTCTGCATGCTTCCCTCTAGGGCACCTCTTTAAAATACCTATAAAGGCAAAGGCAGAGTCCTCAGCTATATTTGTGCAAGCATTGCTGGCATGCTGTATGGGAGACGGATGTAAATTTCATCTTTCATTAGCACAGTACCTAGAGTCTTTTAAAAATGGACCTGCTTATGAATGTGAGGGATGAAATCCATCTGAATATACTCTTCACCTTAAAAAAAAAAAAAAAAAGCAGCAATTTTCACACCAGTAACCTCCTCCTGTATCAGGCAATGGGGTGAGATGAGGTTTTGACAAAAATGGTAGTTATTATATAACACTCCCGTCTTCTTACAGATGCGTGCGCAGCTTTAAAATAGAAATGGGAAAGCAGTACATTGTCTGCTGAAGCAAACTATTTGAGGGAGGATAAAAACATTCCCATTGCCCACAAATATGAAATTAACAAATAAGAAGGGGAGGAAAAAGAATCCCCTGTTTGAGCCTCTCTCAGAAATCTTTGAGAAAGGATGGTGGATAGCCACCATTTAGGAGAATTTAAGAGGTTACAGAAAGAGCTTCCATTGTCTTGAGGGTCAGCTGTCTTGGAGTTAGGAGGATCTGTACCTGCGCTGAGCAGCAGGGTCTCACTAGCCACTTTCTAAACTGTATTGTCTAAACTAAGTGATGCCACCTGTACTGGGCTGAATGTTGTCTCTTAAAACTTCATATCCACCTGATAAATCATCAGAATTCATCAGAAAGTGACCTTATTTGAAAATAAGGTCCTTGCAGGTGTGATTAGTTGCATGAAATTGAGATCATGCTGGATAAAGGTAGGCCCTATATCCAGTGACTGATGTCCATGAGAAGACGTGAAGACTCAGAGGGAAGACTTGTGACATGGAGATAGACTGGAGTGGTATACTATACACCGGGGAACACAAGGGCTTCTGGAAGCCACCAGAAGCTGGAAGGGAACAAGAAAGAATTCCTCCTAAGAGCTTTTAGAAGGAGCATGGCTCTGCGGACACCTTGAGGTGCCCTATCCTAGCTGTCTCTGCTCCAGTGTCCCTTGCCCCAGCTTCCCATCAGGCTGCTCCTGCTGGCCAAGAGGAAAAGAGTGCACAAACAGCAGCCCAGAATCAGCCCTGGGCCCCTGCTGAGGGCCCCCCCTCTCCTGGGAGTGCAGCACTCTCAGTATTACTCCCAAATCTCAGCAAAGACCTCCACTGGAAGAATTTATCATTCAGGCTAGATCCTGCTGCTTTCCTTCAGATATTTCTTATGATTTCTTCTAGTCTATCAGGATTTCCCTTTTTATTTTCCAGTGTTGCTGCGATTTCTTCCTTTGTTAAAATAATGTGTTTTTTTTTTTTTTTCCTATAATTTCTAAGGATTTAGGTCAGAAAGGAGAAGTCATAGTGTGTACAATCTACCACCTTGAACAGGAAGTCCCAGGAAATTTATTCAGGTTGTCTAATAAACTTTGTTTTTTTTTTTCATCTCTAAAATTAGAATAATACCTATTTCATAATCTTGCTATATGGATTATATGAGATAATGCACAAAGAGTGCTTAGCGCAATGCCCACACACAGAAGGGGCACAGATATTATTAATACAGAAAATCAGCTGAGTCATCTGACTTGTTTAGTCTCAGGTTTCTCCCCTACAAAATGGGGGGTCATAATAATGACTTTATATCCTGACACCAGTCCTTTTCTTTGTTCTTATCTCCTTCCACTTTTCTCCTAAAAAACCCATAGTCCAGCCTTACTGGATCATTTGAAAGTCCTCACACAGTTGGTTTGTTTCTACACTTTTGTGCTTTACTGAATTCTACTCTTTTTCCCTAATAGTCTCATGGGGCCTGCCTGTACCTTCCTGTCTAGTGAGGCACTACTCATCATCCACCTTCCTCAAATCTCACATGCTCTGATAAGGTTCCTATTTAATTCAGGCAGAGCTTTCCCTGTCATTCCATCAAGAAAAATTTATCAAGGATCACACTAAGCTATTGGGGGATAAGGGGGAGTTTTAATTTTACTCTTCTAAAATGTGTTCTAATTAGTTATACATGACAGTAGAATGCATTCTGCCACATCATACATAAATGGAGTATAACTTTTCATTCTTCTGGTTGAACACGGGTTATGCAGTCATACATTCACATAGGGTAATAATGTCAGATTCATTCTACCATCCCTCCTACCCCATATTCCTCCCCTCCCTTCATTCTCCTCTACCTAATGTGAAGTATCTCTATTCTTGCCTAGCCCCCCTCCCCCTTATTGTGAATTTGCATCTACATATCAGAGAAAACATTTGGCCTTTGTTTTTGGGGGACTGGCTTATTTTACTTAGCATGATACTCTCCAGCTCCATCCATTTACCAGCAAATGCCATAATTTCATTCTTCTTTAAGGCTGAGTAATATTTCATTGTGTATACATACCACATTTTCTTTTCTTTTTTTTTAAACATTTTTTTTAGTTGTAGATGGACACAATTTCTTTATTTATTTGTTTTTATGTGGTGCTGAGGATCGAACCCAGTGCCTCATGCATGCAAGGCAAGTGCTCTACCACTGAGCCACAATCCCAGCCCCATACCACATTTTCTTTATCCATTCATCTGTTGAAGGACACAAATCAAAACTACTCTAAGATTTCACCTCACTTCAGTCAGAATGGCAATTATCAAGAATACAAGCAAAAATAAATGTTGGCGAGGATGTGGCGGAAAAGGTACACTTATACATTACTGGTGGGACTGCAAATCGATGCAACCATTATGGAAAACAGTATGGAGATTCCTCAGAAAACTTAGGACAGAACCATCATTTAACCCAGCTATCCCACTTCTCAGTTTATACCCAAAGGACTTAAAATCAGCACACACAGTGACACAGCCACACTAATATTTATGGCAGCTCAACTCAACAATAGCTAAACTGTGGAACCAACCTAGGTGTCCTTCAACAGATGAATGGATGAAGGGGGAGGTATGGATTCATGGTTCATTGATCAGAAAGTACAGAGACATCCCATGGAGTTCTGCTCCCACAAATGCACAGCATCCCTAGTATCAAGATCCCCCCTCCCGCTCAGTGGTACATTTGTTCCAATGAATGAATCTATATTGATACATCATTACCATCCAAGTCCATAGTTTACATTAGGATTCACTCTTAAATATTACGCATTTTATGTGTTTTAACAAATGTATAATGACCACAATGATGTCATACAATATAGTATCATACAGTTTCACTGCCCTATGTGGTTTCTTTTACTTAGTAATATGCTTTTATGTTTTCTCTGTGTTTTTCAAGGGCTTGATACTTATTTCATTTTTAGCACTGAATAATATTCCATTGTCTGTATGTGCCACACTTTACCCATTCACCTAACAAAAACACAGTATCCATTCATCTGTTGAAGGGCACCTAGGTTGTTCCATAGCCTAGCTATTATGAATTGTGCTGCTACAAACACTGATATGATGTGTTCCTCTAGTAGGCTGACTTTAGATCTTTTAAGTATATACCAAGGAGTGAGATAGCTGGTTGCTTCCAAATTTTGACAATTATGAATAGAGCTGTTATGCAAATGTGACAATTTTGTATGGACATGGTTTTCAGCTCCTTTGTAAAAACCAAGGCATATAATTGCTGGATTGTAGGGCAAGGGTTTGTGTAGCTTTGTAACAAAGAGCCAAACTCTCCTCCAAACTGGCTGTACCATTTTGCATTCCCACCAGCAATAAATGAGACTCCCTGTTTTTCCATATCCTCACCAGAATTTGGTGAAGTCAGTCTTCTGCATTTTGGCAATTCTAACAGGTTTGTAGTGGTATCATGTTTTTTTTTGAATTTGGATTTGCCTGGTGACATACGATGTGGAGCATCTTTTCACTGAAGTTAATGTTTTAAGCCTGGCAACTTAGTCTCCTCTGCAAACACAAATCTGAGCACACCGTCTCTGGAAGCCCCTGTGAATTGACATCACTGTTCCCTCCTGCAGGCTGGGAGGCTTTGAAGCAGGACCTTTAATTTTCATTTTCCTATTCCCCAGAGCACTTGGTACACAGTAGGTATTCAGTAAACATGTGAGATGCCTGCATATTGGGGGCTCGTCAAAATTTTAAGCAGGACATTGATCTAAAGAAGTATTTGCTATGGGCAAGAGCAAAAAGACATATAGGAGCATTTGTGAAGTAATATGCAACAGTGTTATATCAGTGACCAGATCAAGTACTGTTCTCAAAATTGCAAATTGACTTCTGGCTAGAGCCCTCTTGGAAGTTTCTTCCTCATTCTGCAAGTGTAGCTCTTTCTCCTGTTTGTCAGGGGAAGGTATTGAACACTCCCAGATAGGCCTTTCCCTAAGAAGGACCCACTAAGGTCTAAATGAATCAAGTTGAAGGGGAGTGAGCAGAGTCAGCAGCAAGAGAAAGACAACTGCAAGGTCAAAACCTAGATGAAAACAGGCACAAAGGAAGACAGACAGTTCTTCCTGGATCCTAGTACAAGGAAAAGGGATGGTCTCTGCTATTCATTGCTGTTGCACACCTGCTCACCGTGGAACTAGATAAAGCCCTGAGGACTGAGTCTGTGCTTGCCACCCAAGAGAGTCCCAAGGGAATGCTGACGAAAGCCTGGCACCCGGTGTTGGAAGGTTTGTGTTCCAGCCCCAGCAGCACCCCAGACCACTCACGTGTGACCCTGGACTCCTGATCGCTCTGCGTCAGTTGCCAAGTCAAATGAATGTGGAAGCTTTCTTCTGGATCTGCAATGATAAAATATGGCAGTTAAATCTGAAGTGCCTTGGAAAACTTCTACAAAAGTATTAATATTTCCCTCTTAGTAGCTGGTCTTCACGTGACCCCTTGCCTAATCAGCATCTTTTCTTTTTCTCTATCTCTACTGCAGTGCCTAAAAACATGACAAATTAAAAACAAAACAAAAAAAAAAGAGCAGAGAATACAGAATTATGGGAGCAAAGAAAAGGAACCAGTGGTGACAGCACAAGGACACTAAACTGTCAGTGATGCGTGGCTTCATTAGGACTTTTTTTTTTTTGGTACCAGGGATTGAACTCAGGGGTACTCAACCACTGAGCCACATCCCTAGCCCTATTTTGTATTTCATTTAGAGACAGGGCCTCACTGAGTTGCTTAGTGCCTTGGCGTTGCTGAGGGTGGCTTTGAAATTGTGATCCTCCTGCCTCAGCCTCTGGAGTTGCTGTGATTACAGGCGTGCGCCACACCCAGCTCATTAGGATATTTTTTATCATTCAAAGTAAATTTACTCCTCCTGGAGTGAGTGTAGTCTCACTCCAACAGGTCTTGTTTGTCACTCAGGATAAATATCTGCTCCTATTCTAATGATAAACAAACTGAGGCCAAAAGAGGTTCAGTGACTATTTGATATCAATCTAAGTGAAGTTGGGACCAGAACTAGAATACATGTCTCCTCCACCCTAGTCTGAGCTTCCCCTAGCACAGCACACCATGCTCGGGATGGGGCAAGCACACCTCACTACCAAGCCCTTGGACCTTAGAGGATCTCAAGAGCAAGGCCTGAGCTGCTTAAGTCTTAGTAGGCCACCTGGAAACCTCTCTAAGATCATCTTCCAGAAAAGCATATGCACCTCACTCACAATTTCACATACAAGTGCAAAAATATGCTTGAGGCCAATTTAAGAGTGTTTCTTTGGGGTAACTTAGAGGCATGCTTCAGCCAAGAAGCAAAATATCACTGACTGTGTAGGGGATAGCTAACACATAACCAAGTTATTTGGTTTTTTTCCCCCTCTGCATCTAATACTTCAACTAGCTCATATTTTCAAGGAACTAAGTTTGTGAACAGAAAAATAAAAATCAGGCTTTAGTTTGAGCATCCCATTCCAGAGACTGCTAAAACTTCAGAAATACAAAGCCAATTTTTAGAGGCTTCAAAGTAGATCAAAGATGTTGTTGATTTTAGAAATTGCTGTTATGACCGTGAATTTTATTGTTACCATTTCTGCAATTTTAGTCACTCTTTTTCCCTGAATCTGAGACTTTACCTAAAGAATCACTGTAAAGGGAAACTTAATGCAAACTAGTGAAATTTTCAAAACTTCTTGCTTGGAAAAGAATCAGCTAGTGGTTTTATTTTACTTTTGCTAATATTTTTATTTTTTACTTTTAGTTATACATGATAGCAGAATGCATTTTGGCACAATATACATATATAAAGTATAACTTATTCTATTTAGGTTCCCACTCTTGTGGTCATACATGATATGGAGTTACTACCCTGGTCGTGTATACAAATACAAGGCTAGGAAAGTTATATCCAATTAGTTCTACCATCTTTCCTATTCCCCTCCCCCTCCATTCCCTTCATTTCCCACTGTCTAGTCCATTGTGTTTCTATTATTCCTCTCCCCAACCTCCCTTGTTTTGGATTATCAGCTAGTGGTTTTAAAGGTCAATCACTACTCAGAAGAATAGTTTAGTCTCCAGTATGTAAATTGACACTGTGGCAAGTTTAGAATGGACTACAGTCACAATTTTTCCTACAAGAAGTATAAATGGCCATAGCCATTTCTTTAAGCCTTCAGTCCAAACATTTCTGTGCCACTTTTAATGTAAATCCACGATAAATAAATAAATACATAAAACACTGAGGAAAATCTTGGTTCAGTGGCTTCTGAATTTCATAATCAAAGACATGTTCAGTTTATTCAGTGTGAGATTTTTTTACTGGTAAAAATTCCTCAAAACTGAACATTTTCAAAATCTTGCTTCCAGTAAGCTTGTCCCTCATAGGATCAATGTGCAGCCCCTCTGGATTCTTGCCAGGGTTTCTGTCCCTCCCTGTTTTTGCCTGCAACCCAGAAGAGCCTCCTGGAATCCCTCATTCAAAATATCTGAAATTGAAGTCTCTTTTTCCTTTGAGACTTGGTTGTCCTCTTCCAGTACCATCGTCCACCCAGGTATGAAACCAGAAACCTCTAAGGCACTTTGGGTGCTCCCCTCCCCCTGCTCCACCCCCATTCATTTCAGACAGTTGCAAGATCCTAAATAGCTCATCTTCATGTCCTCTCTCAGCTGACCTCTGTCATCTGCATTCTCACAGTTGCTCCCCTAGTTCTTATCTGGTCTGATGTTACTGACTTTCCTGTATCTAATATCTAGACACTCCTTGATTCTAAAATTTGGAGAAATACCAACCAACCAACCAACCAAGGCCCTGTTTGTGAACAGCATCTGTATTCAAAACCTTCAAAGACTTTCCAAAATACATTCAAATTGGCATGGCAGTCAAAGCTCTTCAGGACACATATCTCTCTCTCTCTCTCTCTCTCCTTCTCCTCTGGGTCTCAGGACTCCAGTGAGACTTCACTCTGGTTCTACTCTCATGCTTTTCTCTGCTCCCACTCTTTGCTCTGTTAGAGGGTTTCCAAAGTCAACCCACTGCAAACTGTTCACTGGGCAAGGCACATAACCCTTCTGTGCCTCATGTTGGTAAAGGGGCAAACTAATGTGGGTGCTTTGAGGATGACAAGATTTAAATATGTAAAGCAGTTGGCAGAGTACCCAGCACACAGGAAGATATCAGCAGTTGTCAACTATTGTATCAACAACCAGAAGGCAGGTTATTTTCTTCTTGAATTCTTAGTCAAATTCTTATTTTTGAAGGCCAAAAACAAATGTTACATTTCCTTTGAAATCTTCTCTTGTCTTCATGAAGTATAACCTTTATGTTCCTCAAAATTCAAAATCAGAAATACCATATGATCTAGTAATTATATTTCTGAATATTTCTCCAAAAGAATTGAAATCAAGATCTCAAAGAGATATTTATATACTCATGGTCATTGCAGGATTATTCAGAACAGCGAAGAGGTGGTAACAACCTAAATGTCTATTGACAGATGAATGGATGAGAAAATGTACTATATACATTCCATGGAATACTATTCAGCCTTAAAAAGGAAATCCTGAAGTAGGAAACAAATAGATGACATTGAGACCATTATGCTCAGTGAAATAAACCTGTCACAGAAGGACAAATACTATGTGATACCACTTATATGAAGTACATAAAATAGTCAAACGTAAAGAAGCAGAGAGTGGATAGGTGACTGCCAGGGCTCCAGAGGAAGGGGAGTTGGGAGTTCCTATGTAATGGGTATGAAGTTTTGGCTTCACTGATGAATAAGTTCTAGGTATTTGCTATACAACATTGTGTCTACAGTTAACAATACCACATCATATACTTAATACTTTGTTAAGAGCTGAGGATTAAAGCTCAGTGCCTAACAGGCACAAGATCCTGGGTTTGATGCCTAGCAGCACACATGCAAATTTTCATTAAGAGGTTAGACATCATATTGAAGGTTCTTATCACACAAAAAAATTAATCTTTCTCCTCTGAACTATCCCATTGTACTCATATCCACCTTCTTTGAGATTGTTTAATACATATATATATTGTATGCACACATTATCTATGCTAAATTATAACAACATTTATTAATCAATTAATAGCAATTGAGAGCCTACTACACACCAGGAACTGCGCCAATCACTAGATCAATGTTCTTCTTTCAAGCCTCACCAACATCTAGCACAGTAACATATTGGCAGTTACAAATATTTCTGTCAGAAATGGATAATTGTGCCCATTTTACTTATGATTAAATAAGGATATAAATAATCTCTTTTTCTCCAAATTGGAAGAATGTTTGAGCTTCAGGAAGATAGAATTAGCAACCTCAGACTATAAAAAATATCCTGTAATCCTAAAACCTTCTATCTTTGTATGATATTTTAAAAATGATATTTTATTGAACAAAATTTCTACTGTATATTAGAACTTAAAAACAGGTACAGGTTTATGAAATAATACTCAGGGATACAAAGGAAAGAATTACAGCTCTGCACAACAATTTGGGTGGACCTCAAGGACATTTCACTGAGGGAGAAGAGACAGCCTCAAAAAGCAGAATTGTGTGCGAGTCTGTTCACAGAGCATTCTCAAAATAACGAGTTTATAGAGATGAAGAACAGATTGGTGGTTGCCAGGAATTGGGATGGTGAGGGGAAAGTATGGATGGGACTCCAAAGGGACTGCACAAGTGATGTTGGTGGTGATGTCATAGTTCTGGCTCTCGAGCATGGTAGCAAGCACAGGAATCGACACAGGTGATAACATGATGGAACTGCACACATGCATAACAGTGTCAATTTCCTGGTTTTTACACTGTGCTTTGGTTACCTAAGGTGTCAGCACTGGAGCAAACCAGGTGAGGATATGCAAAACTCTCCGGACAATCTTTGCAACTTGCTGTGAGACTAACTATTCCAAAATTAAAAGTTAAAAATGTCTAGGTTTTACTCAGAAAGTAGCCTGGGCTCTTCTGAGAAATTAAAGGAAATCACCAAGTTCTCCAGAGACCCAAGAAGGCTGGGATCTCCTTGGATGCTTCATGGGAGAGACTCCTCCTTGGTCCTGATGTCACTGTTCCTGACATGAGGCAATCCTCCCTTTTTATCCCTCCTCGGCTTCCTTTAGTATGCATCTGCCTGTGATAGGCATTCTCTTGATCCCTTCATCTTCAACCTTATTTATGTTTTAGGTGTGTTTCTCAAAAAGAGCATTTTTATTTGTTCTTAATACCATTTGAGAATCTGCCTGTGACAGCCTGAGTTTAATCCATTTACATAGATCAGTTAGGGTTCAACCAGAGAAACAGAACCAATAGCAGATATATATAGTAAGAGGTTTATTGCAAGGAATTGGATCATACAATTATAAAGCTGGCTGGGCAAGTCTGAAATTGTAGGGCAGACTGTCAGAAAGGCAAGCTGGACTCTCAGCAATCAGCTGATGCTGCAGTCCAGAGACAAAATTTCCTCTTTTTGAGGGAAGCTGCAGCTCTGATCTTAAGGTCTTTCAATGCACTGCACCAGGCCTTCCCAGTTGGCCCAGGATAATCTCCTTTATTTAAAGTCGACTGATGATGGACTTTAATCACATTTATAAAACACCTTCGCAGCATTATTTAGATTAAGATTTAAATAAATGGGGACTCCAGCCAAAACCCACGATCACAAATAGTATGTTGTCACATTAATACACTTGGATCAATTCTAACATCTTATTTGGATTTTCTATTTACTGTCTTTTTATTGCCATTCCTCTTCCCTGCTCCTCTTCTTCCCAAGTCCCTTTTCAATTTCCCGTCTTCTGTTGAACTGAGAGTTTCTCAGTGATCTTTTAGCTATTTGTTCACGTTATAAATTTCCTCTTTATTCTTTGTGATCACTCTTAAAATTTGAACATCCATATCTAACTTTGCATTTTTCTAATGAAGTCTAAAGCTAATTAGCTTCTTTGTTGACTCAGACAAGACAAGGGATATAGTACATCTTACTTCTCTCTACAGTACTTCCCATCCTAACAAAATAATTCATGTCCCATCATGCCTTATCTTTGAACTCTTGTATTCCTACTCTTTTGCACTATTTTTCTTACCTTCAACTCCCATTTTTACTAATGATGATGCTAATGTTTGTATTCACCCTTGCCTCTTGGATTCTGCTCTTCCCTTGTAGATTCCATCTCACTCATTACAACATTTCAGTGATTTATGAACTCTCTTTTGTATGTCTTAAAATATCTTTATTTTATCATCATTCTTGTGATAATTTAGGTAAGTTAGGACTCTGGGTTTGCTGTTATATTTTTCTCCTGATGCTTTAAAGCTTTAAAGACTTTTTTTCTTTTTCTTTTTTTTTTTTTCAGATTGCCTCTTGTGTACAATAAGAAATCTGTTGTCAATCTGAATTTTGCTCCTCGTGAGTTCTCTGTCTTCTCTCTTCTGGTGGTTTTAAAGACTTCTTTGACATGTTCTATGGAGTTGTACAATTATAAGAGCAGAGCTTTCCACTTCTGGAATACATGTTGACTCCCAAATCTGCTTACTCTGCTTATATAATGACTTCTAACATGGTGAGATCAGTGGATTCCTTTCTCTCTTTGAACATTTTTTTTAAAGTATTTATTTTGATGTCCTTTGGAAACTGCTCTATTTTCCTTCAGTTCCTCAACTGTGAGCTCTTTCATTTGTTCTCTCTGCCTAGTCTCACTTGTGGGGGTGGATTTCCTGACGAGCTTTATGTCCCTTTGCCCTTAGCTTATTTTCAAGAGTTGTCTTCCACAGTGGTTTCTCGATAGTGCCCTGGTTGTGGAGGTGACCTCATCAAGCAGATAAGCATCCTACCAGGGCCCTCCAGATTTACCAATTCTGGACATTTGAATATTGTTTTGTGATAAAATATTTCAGACCTAAAAAAGGCACAAAGAGTAGCGTAATAGATGGCTGGATAGCTGATACCCAGGTTAACCGACAAAATATTTATTATAAATACATCTGAAGCCTCCATGCATCTCTTCACAGCTGCAGTGACCTTTCCTCTCCCACCTCCACAGATAAACATGGCTGGATTTGTTGAATTTTAGTCCCCACTTACATGTGCATATGTTCCTCCAAATAATATGTAGTGTTGCTTGGTAAAATGGCATCCCGTGATGTCCTTGTCCTTTCACTTTTCCATTAAAATTTTATTTAAGCATGTTGATACGTAGATCCATTTACTTTCAATTCTGTGTTGTATTCCGTGGCATGACTGTTACATAATTTAGTTATTTGTTCTATCACTTATATATATTCAGGCTTTTCCTATTTTTTTTTTTACAATTATCATAAATACTAGCTGATGCTTTCTTGTACATATGAACCTGTGTGCATGTATAAGACTTTTTTTCCAGAGAAAATACCTGAGGATGGAATTATTGAAAAAGAGGAAAACTATATTGTCAACTTAATTTTGTCAAACTGCTCTCTAAATTTACAAATAATTTACCCTTCCACCAGTTAAAATCGTCATTTCATGCTGCCCTTCATGTTCACCAATTGCTGGGATTATCCACATTTTAAGTAATATCTCGTGGTTTTTACTTGTGTTTTATATCTCTAATCCCCAGTAAGATGTACCATCTTTTCTCTTTTCTTTCTTTCTTTCTTTCTTTCTTTCTTTCTTTCTTTCTTTCTTTCTTTCTTTCTTTCTTTCTTTCTTTCTTTCTTCTATACTTTTTTCCATTTGAAATTCTCCCTCTTATTCTGGTTATTTTCAAACTCTGTTTTTTCTCAATTTATAGGATGTTTTAGAATTAGCAGAATGCTAATTAATTCCCAGTAATATGCATTGTAAAATGCCTTCTTTCAGTCAGTGTCTTTTCTTTCCCTTTTTTTTTTTAATTTCAAATTTGGGTTTACAGAAATTTTCACCTTAATATAACCAAAGCTCTTGATATATTAGTTTAATATTTGTGTTTATTGTCCTTGTTAGGAAACCCTTCCATACTTTAAGTCATAAAAATATTACCTTACTTGTTTTAATTTAAATGTTTTGTTATTCGAATTTAGTGCTTAAGCCCACTTAGAATATGGTATGAGATAGGCATTTGTTTTCACTTTAACTTTTGTAGATGAATAATTAATCATATCAGTAACTTGTATTAAATTTTCCTTTTTGCCTAAATATTCTTCATGTCCATCTCTTTGTGTATCCAGTTTACATTTGTGTATAGGACTGTATCTTGTCTTTCTGTTTCATTTATTTATCTGTCATCTCTCTGCAAATTTCACTTCCTTTCACTTATTTGAGCTTCATCAGAGGATTTAATACCTGACTGAATAAACTCCACTCAATATTATTTTTCTTAGAAGTTTTCTTGGCTATTCATGGCACATGCTACAAACTTTAGGACCAGCTCATCCAGCTGTACCCAAGAACTTGTCAATTTTTATTGATATTGCATTGAAAAATTAGTGTAAATTACATAGAACTTATATCTTCATGATGCTGAGTCTCCTAAGGTCTTGATACTTAAAGCTAGATTGTGGACTAGAAGCAAGGACATTATCTGGGTGTTTATTAGAAATTCAAAAGCTGAAGCCTCACCCCAGACTTGCTGAATCAAAACCTACATTTGAACAAGATCTTGGTTGTTTCACAACCTTGTGTAATCCACAAATGTGAACATCTTGCCAATTACTGAGAGCTTTATAAACTTTCCATAGAGGTCATGTATCCGTATTTTAGATTTCTTGCTAGATGCATGTTTTCTTTCTCTTTCTTTCCTTTTTCCCACATTGTCAATGACATACATTATACTCCAGGAATCACAGATGTAAAAGAAAGTGGTGTATTATTTTATTTGTGGGTATTGAACTTCTATGAAATTGGTTTTACTGACAAATTACTTATAATTTACTAATTTGTTCTAACCCACTATTAAT
Source organism: Geosciurus inauris (assembly GCA_004024805.1). Classification (NCBI taxonomy): domain Eukaryota; kingdom Metazoa; phylum Chordata; class Mammalia; order Rodentia; family Sciuridae; genus Geosciurus; species Geosciurus inauris. Next base: position 16,760 of record PVHX01018744.1, read on the forward strand.
CTATTAATTTTTAATATGAATCATTAAACTTTTATTTTTAAAATTTCTGATTCCTTTCTTTATAAATTTTGTGATGCATCTTCTGCTGAAGGGCTCACTTTTTCCTCTATTTTTTGGAATATAGAATCATAGTAGGATCACCTGGGGGACTATTTCTATTGTCCATTTAATTTTTACTTTTGTTTTGAGTCATTTGATTCTGTATGGTAATTTTTTATTGAATGTTGGACATTGTGTATAACAGAAGAGTAGGAAGTTGCTGGATTATGTTATCTTCCTACATAGAAGACCTAATTGTTTTCTGCTGAGCAAATAGAATACAAGCAGATCCCTTTGACTCACTGAGTCTGGACTCTAGGTTTTATTGAGGGATGGGGTCTGTATTTTTAAATTACTTTTGCTTCTTGGATGCATGCCCTTCAGGTGTCTCTGCTGAAAGCCTCAGTGTTCACCACAGCTTCTCTACATGGTTGCTGCCCAGTGCCCATCTCTTTCTCTCCAACCAAAGCCTCCACTGAATCTCCATAGCCTGACGAATACTGCTTTCTGCTTCATTTCTTAGCACTTTATCCTGTGCACATGCAGTTCAGGAGCTGACAATCAGCTCTAAGGAAAACTGCACTTGGATTTCAGACTCACTTCTCTGCCTACCTCTCTGAGAACTAAGTTCAGACCTCAGCTCCTCAAGTCCTGCCCATCGTCCATCTCTCCAGCTCTGCCCTCTAACTTCAGAGTATAGCTTCTCCTAAATCTAATTTTGCCTTTCCAGTTCAATGGCAATCATGGGAATTACCTTCTCTTTAAGAATAGACTCTCAAGTCCTGTCTCCATTGATTGATCTTCTGATGTCCTCAAACAGTTCTGTTGTGGATTTTGGCAGCCTGCTTAGCAATTCTTAGTGGTAGGGGTAATGTTACATAATCTTTTCCATCATAGACAAGAATGGAAATCGCCTTACATGTTATTTTATTTCATTCTTTTTTCTAATTTTGTTAAGGGGAATGCTTGGCTTATTGATTGTCCAATTGTTTTTCAAATAGAAGCATTTAAGGTAAAAGTTTGGTATATACACCCCTAAAGCTGCATCCTACATGTGTTTATGTATCATAGTTCCATTATTTTTTGGTTCTAAATATTTTTGATTACCCACGATGATTTATTCCTTGACCTGTAAGTTATTTAGGAAAAGAGTTTTCATTTCTCAATTATTTGAGATTAATTTGTCTTTTTCATGATGACTTCTACATTATTTGTAATTCATTTAGAAATATAATCTGTGTGATATCATTTCTTTAGAAATTTTTGGCTTTGAATTATAAGACATGCTTTATGATCAGTTTTCAGAAATGACTTATACATGTTTGACAAGAATTTATATTCCCCAATTGTTGGGTATTTCTATTCATTCTACTAAGCCTATTTTTCATATTTTTCAAATATTCTGTAGACTTCCTAAAGTCTATCTTTAGGAGGTATCATTATAGTAAGTTACAAATCAAAATTTCCTATAAAGATTGTGGATATTTCAATTTCTTCATGTAATTCTGTTAATTTTGGTGTTCCAATTTAGAATTATAGCTTTCTAATGAATTCATAAGATTTTTATCATTATGTAGACAATTTTACCTCTAATAATGTTTTTGGTTTTAAAAATCCCTTCCAGTTTATAAAAATGCCACTTACCTTTTATTTGGTTAGTATTTTTATGATAAAAATGTGTATATGTTTATATATATATGTATATATAAAGCATATATGTCACACATACTAATGTATTTATATTTATTTGTGTATTCCTTTGTTCTCTTATTTTCAATTTTTTTATGCCCTTAAACTTTAGGCGAATGTAATTCTTATTTTTTTAACTAATTCAAAACAATTTAGACTATTTATGCTTATAACTCACATGTTTGTACTCATTTACACTCCATATTATGTTTTTTATTGGTGCATTATAAATATACATTATATTTGGATTTGTTATTACATATTCAAACATTTACACAATATAGCAATATAATTTTATTCCCTATTATCTCCCTTTTCCCTCCCTCTTCCTTTCTTATGGCTCCTTTCTTCTACTCTATTGGTATTCCTTCTATTTCCATGAGATTCCAACCCCTAACATTTTTTCCTTTTTCTTTCTAATTTCCTTATAAGAGAGAAAATATATGACCCTTGACTTTCTGAGTTTGATTTGTTTTATTTAACATAATGCTCTCCAGTTCTATTTATTTCCTGCAAATAACAGAATTTCATTCCTCTTTGTGGCTGAATATAATTTCGTTGTGTATATATGCCACACTTTTTTAATCTATTCATCTATTGACAGCTAGACGGATTCCATAATTTGGCTGTTGTGAATCATGCTGCTATAAACATGAATATGCCTGTATCATTATAGTATGTTGACTTTAACTCTTTTGAATAAATATCAAGAAGTAGTATAGCTGGATCATATGATGGTTCTATTTCTAGTCTTTTGAGGAACCTCCATTCTGATTTCCATAGTATTTGTACTAACTTACAATTCAACTAAGGTATATAAATCTCATGTTTTTTATTTACCTTTTAGAAACTTTTTTCCATCTTATTCTTATTTGTTTTTAAATTGGTCAAGGCTTTGGAGGGGGTCCCCTCCATTTCCCCCTCTACTGGATGCGAAATTATATGCTCTTTATTCTTCTAGTGATTCCCTTAAAATTCTAATGATGATTTCTAGAAATATGATCTAATGATCATATTCTAATGATGATTTCTAGAAAGAAATTTCTTCTACCAATTTTGAAGATAGTTCCCTGTGCCTCTCAGGCAATATGAATTTGACCCCTGCCAGCATGGCAGCAGATAGCATCCAATTTCTTTCTTTCTGAGGCAAATGCTTTGTCATTCACAGCCCTAGGTGACTTGTGTTCCACTGTGCCACTGCTAAGACTACTGACTGACCTGAGTTCCTTAAGGCAGTGGCCACATGCCCAAAGCTATCTGCCTGTGTCCAAGGCTCCTTTATCATCAGGCATCATGTTCCCCATACCATATAGTTCCTAGTAGGTCTGATGACTCCTGCATCTCTATCTTATCTTCTCATAACTTTATTTTTCTTTATCCCTGGCATCACACATTTTTTATTTCTTGCCTTTATATTTGCATAGTTTTTAAAATCTTAAATATCCTATCCATAATTTATCTTGTGTGGAATGGAAGGTGATATCTAGGATTAGCTCAGTATACCTGTCTGAATTTGTGCAGTATATGGAAGGTAGTCCTATGCCAAAACTAACAATATGGTCAGTAAAGAGAGCAGTGTACGATATATCTGGAAGTTAGTGTCTTAGTTCTACACCCATCACTAACTTTGTGACTTTGAATAAATCATTTAATCTCTCTGGTATAAATGTTTTTTTCCCTTCATTTAATATAGCTACTTCAAAGAATTCCCTTGACTGTTAAATGAAGGATTAAAAGATCAAATTACATAAGTAAAAGTTCTTAAGTTTTTAAAAATATGTATGGACAAGTAATTACTATTTTTATTGTAATTATTAATGACTATTTATATACAGCATCAAGAAGAGTTGAAAGTGCTAGAAGGTAAAAACTGTATTTCAATTGCCCTATGGCTTCAAGCACAATGCCCTAAACAGAACAGATACTTAAAAATTATGAGTGGATCAATATAAAGCAAAGAATTCATGGCAAAATCTATAAACTAGTTTTATATTTATGTTGGAAAGTTAATGCGTTTAGCTTTGGACCCCATTGCATAATTTGAGGTATTTGGTCAGGAAATATTGTCAGGGTATTTCTCCCTGGGGTAGAGTTCAAGCAAATCTAAACATATTTTCAGTTATGGGTAGATACTTACGCTTTTAATAATGGGTAAAAAAAGTCTTACTCAGAATGAATGATTGCCCCTGATAGCCGAAGTATAGTAAAGCCTTAAATAATACATTAACTAATTGCTTCTTTACTCTGATGTTTGCTCTTAATGGTTTTTTAATTGTAACATATGAATTTCAATTCATTTGCCCCCAGAAACCAGAGAACAGTGAAAGTAAACATGGTGACTGCTACCAACTCCAGGAGCTTGTGAGGTACACTTCGCGTTTCACCTGTTTGGATGATATAGATTGAATTCTCTGCATGAGACCCTCAGACAAGTTCTTTATAGCAGAAACCCAAAGCGAGAAAGTTGATTGCAGTAGCTATCCTGGGCAGAGTCTTTCAAACGAGCTACTGCCCAGTATTGTCAAAAATGTACTCATGGAAACTCAATGGGGTTTTGGTCCCAGTGGGATAGTGTAGGCGCAAGCTTTGCCAGCAGGAAAGGGAAACAGTATTAAGATCCCCATTACGTTTATGATTCTAACCAAAATGTGAAAAGTCATCAGGCAAGCCAAGCTCCAGCCATAATGAGTTCACCAGTGTCCACAAGTGACTCCTTGAAGGGCATGTCAGAATTCCTCTTACCTGGGGAGTGAAGGAGGTTGTCACTCACCACCTGCTTTACTTGACTTGTTTTTACTCCAGTTTGGTGAACCCAAAAATGCTCTTTTTAGTCTACCAAGTTTTCCCTTCTTCTAGTCATTCTCTGTATTGGCATTACAACAGCATTCCATACCAGTCTGCTACTCAAAATTATTCAGAGTGTCCCAATTGCTTAGCATTCAAACTCCTCATCCATACTCAAAACCCTCCACTACATGGTTCTGGTCTTGGTTCATCTCCCCCACATTGGCTCCCACTGTGAGCCCTTGTCCTGTCAGCCTGGTTTGTGTAGGGGCCTCCATATGCTCTGCTCACTCCCTCTGTAGTGCCTGGCATTATTCTAGCAAAGAATATTTTTTGCTCACCTCTATTTATCTGAATCTCATTTTATAGCTGATGACAAATCCTCCTCTATTTGAAGTTTCCCATTTTTGACCAAACTCTAGCTTTTGAAGAGGTCAACCAAGAACCACACAAGAGGAAAGACACTTTTCTAGCCATCTGGGTGAGAAAAGTCAATGCAAAATCACAAAATGAAGGACAGAAATCATATGATCATTTCAACAGTTGCAAATAAAAAAAAGCATTTGACAGAATTCAACTTCCCTTCATTATCAAGAAAAGTCTCAAAAAACTTAAACATAACAGGATTTAAACTCAATAAAATAAAGGACACTATACATGAATGTCAGACCTATAGCTAACATCATGCTGAACTGGGAAAGGTGGAAGCTTTTTCTATATGATCTGGAATATGACAAGGATGCCCACTTTCACCACATCTATTCAACATCGTGCTGGAAGTAACTGCTGGGGTACTTTGGCAAGATAAAGAGTAAGAATCCAAATTGGAAGTTAAACTGTCTCTGTTTACAGACTACATGATCTTTAAAACCCTAAATACTCTACTGAAAAACTGTTAGATATAATAAATGAATTCAGCAAAGCTATAAGAGACAAAACTAAGAGCAAAAGTCAGTATCATTTCCATATACCAATATAGAATTGAAAAAGAATACAAGAAAAATATCTCATTTATAATAGCTACAAAAAATATTCAGAATACATTTAACTAGAAAGTTGAAAGATCTTTACCCTGAAAACTAAAACATTGATGAAAGAAATTGAAGAAGACACAAATAAATTGAAAGATATCCCATGTTCATGGGTTGAGAGAATAAATATGGTTAAAAAAGGTCTATACTACCCAAAGCAATCTACAGATTTAATACAACCCCTCAAAATGCTAATTACATTCTTCAAAGAATAGAAAAAATCATAAAATTTGCCTAGAATCACAAAGACCTCAAATAGCTAAAGCAACTTTGAGCAAAACCAACTGGAGCCATAATACTCCCTGAATTTAAATATCCTACAAAGCAGTAGTAACCAAAACAATATGGTACTGGCATAAAAACTGACATAAATCCACTTATTGACAGAAAATGATTTTCAACAAAGATGCTAAAAATACACAATAGGGTAAAGAACAATCTCTTCAATAAATAATGTTGGGAAAACTGAACATCCATATGCAAAAGAATTAAATAGACACTCATCTCTCACTATATACAAAGATCAACTCAAAATGAATTAAAGTCTTAAATGTAAGACCCCAAGCTGTGAAACTAGCAGAGACAACATAGAGCAAAGGTTCTATAACATTGGTCTAGACACAGATTTTTTTTTTTTTTTTTTTTTTTGGATACGATCTTAGAAGCCAAAGGGAACAGAAACAGAAGTAGACAGATGGGATTATATCAAACTAAAGAGATGATGCACAGCAAGGGAAATAACAAAAAGAATGAGGATACAAGATACAGAAAAGGAGAAATTATTTCTAAACACTACATCTGATAGGGATTGATTCATAAGGAACCTAAACAACTCAGTAGCACGAAAACATATAACCCTATTTACAAATGAGCAAAAACCTAAATGGACATTTTTCTAAAGCCATACAAATGGCCAGTGGGTATATGAAACAATGTTCAATATCACTAATCATCAGGGAAATGCAAATCTAAACCACATTGCAATATTATCTCACACCTGTTAAAATGATTATTACCAAAAAGTAAGTCATTTTAATTTTGATAGACTATTATCAAAAAGATACAAGTAATGAGTGCTGGTAATGCTGTGGAGAAAAAGGAATGAACTCTTGTACAGTGTTGTTGAGAATGGATCTATATGGAAAACAGTATGAAGATCCCTCAAAAGACTAAAACTAGAACCACTGTATGGTACAGTATTCTACTGGGGGAATATCTGAAGTGACAAAATCAGTACATCTAAGAAACACCTCGGGCTGGGATTGTAGCTCAGCAGTAGAGCGCTTGCCTCACATGTGTGAGGCCCTGGGTTCGATCCTCAGCACCACATACAAAGCAATAAAATAAAGACATTGTGTCCATCTACAACTAAAAAAAAAAAAAAAACACCTCCTCTTCCATATTTATTGCAGCACTATTCACAACAGCAAAGATGTGGAATCAACCCAATTGTTCATCAACTGATAAATGAATAAAGATGGTGCAATTCAGCCATTGAAAAAAAAGAATAAAATCCTACCATTTGCAACAACATGGATGAACATAGAGGACAGAATGTTAAGTGACATAGACAGGGCTAGAAAGACAAATACCACATAATCACATATATATGTGGAATCTCCAAACAATTAATCTCACACAAGTAAAGAGTAGCAGGGTGGTTACCAGAGGCTAGGGAGGTTAGGGGAAAGTGTGGCAGGAAGAGACATTGATCAGAGAATATATAATTACAGTTACACCAAAGGGATGTAAAAAATATGTCCAGAATAGGCAAATATATAGAGACTGAGAGTAGGTAAGTGATCGCCTGGGGCTAGAATGGAAGGAAGGGAGAAGATAGGTGATAATGCAGCAACTGAGGGATGACTAGTAATGGTTATGGAGTTTCTTTTTTGGGTGATGAAGAGGTTCTAAAATTGATTAATGGTTACACAACTCTGTGCACACACACAACAATGGGTTATACACTTTAAATGGGTAAATTGTAGGATATGTAAGTTATATCTCAATTTTGATAAGGAAGAAAGTGTATCTAGCAGCTTATATTCACATTATATTTTTGCCCTCAATCCATGGTGGACTTTAAGGAATGGAGAACCATCATGGATGTTGGTGTTCATAAATGATATGAACATTACTAGAACTCTCTCATGGTGACTCAGAGAACAAAGGAAGAATGTAGTAATTTTTAGTAAGGTTAGAAATAGTGTGAACAGTACTTCAGGGATTCTTCAGTGGTTGTATATTTTTTTATTCAGATACTTGCAGCTGTGTTAGATAATAAAAGACATAAAGGTAACATCATGACAAAAAAATTTAATTTAGAAAAGTAAAATTACCTTGGAGGTGGGAGATGGAACCACATGCCATTCACACTTTGTATTCTTCACCTCTTTGAATGCTAATTCAAATCCCACCTTTGCCAGCCCATTCTCTCCTTCTTCTCAGTGGTTATGACTCTTCTAGATTTGAAGATGTGGCAGTAGCTCAGGGGTAGAGCACTTGCATAGCATGAGTGACACTCCGGGTTCAATCCCCAGTATTGCAAATAATAATAATAATAATAATAATAATAATAATAATAATAATAATAATAAAATAAATCTTGTAGATGTGAGATAAAACTAATAAAAGATAAACACTTGTCTGTACCAGTATTTCCCAGACCTGAGAAACACATCAACCTCTCCAGTGGGGAAGAAGTTGTCTTTTATCCTTAATATTAGTTTCAATTGTTCTTACAATGATACTTAAAAAATGCAAACATTAAGTAAGATACAAATTCCTTATTTTTATGTTATAGACAAATATTAAATATAATATGCCATAACCAAAATTAAGTTATAGCATGTCACATGTTTGACCAAAGTTTGAGTGTTGCTCCAAAGTCCTTAGCGGAGGCCTTCTGATTTGTCCAGTCTGTCACTTGTTAATTGTGTAAGTGTGGGCGGATAACCTCTCAGCTTCAGTTTCCTCATCTGTAAAGCAGATCTGTGGTCACATCATTAGGTTATTCTGGGACTTAAGTATGTTCAGAAAGTATTTAACTGCATGCAGGATGATTATGAGAGATTAAATATGTTTGTAAAGTACTCTGTAGAGTATCTGGCACATGGTAGATGTTCAAAATTGATACCTACTATTATTGTTATTAATATAGGAAGACCATTACTCTAAGTTTATAATTTAAAAACCTGAATTTTATTCAATTAAGCAACTATCTTTGGGTAACACTAGTTTCTTTGTGTCCAAATGCCATGGTAAGGGCCTAAAGTAAAGAGAGCAGACATTACGAGTTTCAATTTCTTTCCAGTTATGGATTGACTCAACTTGAATAATACTGCAAACACCACAGAGCCTAATATTGATGTCACAACATATTTCATTTCATTTATTATTTTACTCTCAAATTTGTTTCTGAAAGCATTCGAGGCTTTTGTATATGTAATGTAAAAACATTATAAAATAAACTGAAGAGGAAAACATAGTAAGAAAATAAAGGTTAATGTCAGGTGTGCTATCCATTTCGGTAATGTTGCTGAAAACAAAGCTAATTTCCTGATCTTGATATTTGATATTGTGATAGTTACCTAAGGTATGGCTACTGGGGAAAGTTGGGTGGTGGGTAATGGGACCTCCTTGTATAATCTATGCATGTTTCAATGAAACTATGATTATTTCAAAATCAGAAGTTTAAAAATTCACATATTTAAGGAAGTAGTCTGTGACTTTCAAAGAACTGAACTAAAAGGGACTGTCCTTCCAAGGGTTCTGAAAGAGGAATATTGTTGGAGCAGGGTTGATTTCCACAGTGTCCTGCAATGCTCCTGCATGAACAGTGTTCATGCAAATGCTGTTGTGTGTTTCCCAATGCAAGCCATCGGCACAGTGGCAAAAACCAAGTCAGCATAAGTCTACTTCTGCATGAAAGTGGCCCAGCTTGTCCCTTGGCTGACGTTGAGGGCCTGCTACCCTTCATGACATCCTAGACAGTATATTTCAACTGAGCCTCTGATAAATATGAAATTATAGATACTTTTAGGTTGATTAAAGGTTAAAAAGTAGCTGCACTTTGAGTTGATTCTTATAGTTAGATCATCAGATCCTCCATATTCATTATCTCTAAGAGTAATAGCTACCTGTATTCCATGGTTTCTATGTGGCAAGTTCCATGTGACTGTATAGATAGTAACTGTGATCTATCCTCTGCTATCCTATTTTACTATGAAGAAACTAAGGATAAGGGAGGTCATTGTGCTTATCTAGGGTCACAGAACTAACAAATAACAAAACTGAGATTCTAATTCAGGTGTGTCTGACCACAAAGCCAGTATCCCTAACCATCATTTCACATGGCTACAGGTACCAGCTTTTCTCTGCATTGCTGGGAGAGGACACAAGGGCAGGAGCAGGTTTTCCTGTGGCAGTGTAGTTGTGTTCTGTATATATGCTTGATGACCTGTATTATAGTAATGACTACAGACACTTTTTGAACTTATTATGTACCAAATACTGTGCACTTTAGTTTCAATATCTCATGGATTTGATTACTCTGCAAATTAGCAATATACTCTTCTCTGCATTTTATAGATGAAGAAACTAGGCATTAGTAAGATTCCCTAACTTATTCAGGGTCACAGAGGTAGTAGTGCCAGAATTTAAAGTCAAGTCTGTTTTCAGAACTGATCCTATCATGCTGCATTATAGCTTGGAAGTGAGTTGAAGGCAGGGAGATGATATTGTCATCGTATATTTTTATATTGTGTATGTCACATGGTTATGCACCTGTGGGTACTGAGAAACTATTCATTGACTGACTGAACCACATCATCATCAAGGGTTATGTGCTGACAGCTATATGCTGATGATGTATGTTATGGATGCAATGATAATTGATAGGCAGGCTAAGCATATCTAATCCAAAAATTCCATGTGCTCCAAGATCTGAAACTTTTAGATGTCATAAGTAGAAATTCTCATACCTGGACTCAGGTAGGGACTGTAGTCAAACTGTGGACACACTATAAACATTGTATAAAATTACCTTCAGTCTATATATAAGGTGTATATGAAATGTAAATGAATTTTGTGTTCAGACTTGGGTCTCATACCCAAGATATGTCATTACATATATACAAATATTCAAAAATCCAAAAACGTCTGAAATCCCAAATACTCCTGGTCCTTTTGGATAAGAGGTACTCAAACTTCAGGTAGATTTTCTAGAGCAGTCTGTACGCAGCTGTTCTGTTCTCAGGTGCATCAGATTCAGAATATCTGGCCATCATGATTACTGACCACTTTGCCAAAACGGCATGCTCTTATGGTTTGGCTAAAGAATATAGATTTTTGTGTCAGTAATTTTGAGGAGGGAATTTTTCATTTTTCCTGAACAATTCAGGTTTTGATTTTTTTTAAAAAATGAGGTCAAATGGGGAAAAATTATATTTGGTACTCAATTGATCAGGAAATTAGTCCCAGTTCTTCACTTCTCTTAGTAAGTACAGACCTGGCCAAGTTGTCCTCAAACATCCTCTCCCACCCCTGAATGCCAGCCAAGCTCTAGGGCAGAAGGTAACAGATTTCTGGAATGAAACCTTTCGGCACCAGCAGCCAATCACGTGGGAATGAAAGAGCCCGCTCCCTTCTACAACTGAAACCACAGAGAAGTTAGAACAGGAGGCAAGATAATTACCTACCTGGAGAACAGCCAGGGAAGCAGCCCGGGCTCTTGTGAAAACTGCCATGGGAAATGTAATGACCACATGTGGTAAGGAGGACCTCGGTTTCCTACCTGATCCCATAAGCAAGGTCAAGGCAGGACGCAGCTCCCAGACACAGAAGGAACTGGTATCTATAATTTATCTAATGCTTGCAGCAAGGTAGGCTCTGCATGATACAGGGACCAAGCTGAGCACCTATCTTAGGGCTCACTTTTTTTCCTCTGAGGACCTTCATTTCTTGAGTCCTCATGTTCCCTGTATTCTTATGCTAAATCCTTGAAAGCCAGGGTCTTCAGTAATCTTCAGGGGTTGGGGAAAGGCTTCACCACTGGAAGTTCACCCTGTATCCTCACACATTTATTTCCTTCGGTTTTTCTTACTCTCTCCTACGCCCTGACGTGTTGCTCATCCTTTAGCACGTAGCTTCAAGGTCTCTTCCTTGATCTCCCAAAAACAGAAGTAAGAATCACCTCTAAGGATGCTTTGCATTCGGTAACATATTCTGCCTCAGCACTCAGTTCACTGAATGCTAAACTCCTGTTTCTTTTGCTAATCTGCAAGGTTCTTTCAGTGGGGGACTGCAGTATTTTGTTCACAGGTGGGACGCCTAATCTGCTTCTATAACACGTGCTCTCTGTAATGCCCATTACTTCCACACACAGTTCATAAACTGGGATATGATGCCAACACAATGTGGAAGTCACATCAGTTCACAGGCGATTTGTAAGTTTCTAACACCCTACTGCTTTGTTCTACTGAACAGCAGCTGATTCAAATGAGCACAGCTGACTCTGGCCAGCCACAAAGGAATCCAGTATTTAACACAATGCCCATTTGCCCCACTGTATACAGTCCCCATTTGCCCACCAGCAGACCATGTGGGTTTCCTGCCTGCATACTTTCAGCCTACCTATTTCTCCTGAGGTCACTTGCAGAAGATTCCGGAACATTTCAGTCACTCTCCGCATCTCTCCAAATGAGGGTGTTCTTTGGCCTTTAGGAGACAGTGTTTGGCCTGAACATAGGACAAGAAGTGGTAAGGAATAAATACCCCAAAAGTGGCCTGCACCATAACAGGTCCCACTGGGGCTTGAACCCTTTGACCACAGTGGTAATCTGTTGATGGATCCTACTTAATAAAGTGAAAGGACTTTCCTTTTACTTTACTCCTTCAATGTGCTTCCTGGGAGCACCTCCCAGCAAACTTCTCACACCAAAATCTCATCTCAAGGTCCATCTGGGGAGAACCTAAACTAATATAGCTCATTCTTTCTCTTGATCCCATCTCAAACCCTGTCTTGGAAATGCTGTAGCACTGTCCTCCACAGCCAGCGTTCTGTATACATAACTCCATATCCTCCAGCCCTGAGCCTCCTTTACATTTCACACAATCACCTTTTTAAAAAATATTTTTATTGGTTCATAATAGACATAACATTAGAATTTATTTTGACATAAATGCATGAAGAATAGTCTGCTCCAATTAAGTCTCTACTACTTATTCTTACCCTCTTCTTCCCATCCCCCTGTAAAAATTAGTGTTTTATGAATATACATAATGGTGAGATTCCCTTTGAAAGGGAAGTAAGATTCATTCCACTGTTTTTCTCTTAACCCATCCTTCCTTGTCTCCTTGAACCCTCTTCTTCTATTCCCCTGATCTTTCTTTTAGTTTGATGGCATCTCCCCATTTCTTTACTCTCTGTCTTCCTCCCACTCAATTTTAGACTAGCTTTTGCATATCAGAGAAAACATTTGACTCTTGACTTTCTAAGTCTGACTTATTTTACTTAGAATTATAGTCTCCAGTTTTCTCTATTTACAAGCAAGTGAAATAATTTTTTTCATGGCTGAGTAATACTCCCTTATGTATATATACCACATTTTCTTTATCCATTAATCTGTTGAAGGGCACCTAGGTTGTTCCATAGTCTGGCTATTGTGAATTGTGCTGCTATAAACACTGATATGACTGTGTTCCCCTAGTAAGCTGACTTTAGATCTATTGGGTATATACCTAGGAGTGGGATAGCTGGGCCAGGTTTTGGTTCCATGCCTAGTTTTTTGAGGAATCTTCGTACTGCCTTCCAGAATGGTTGCACTAATTTGCAGTCCCATCAACAATGTATGAGTGTACCTTTGTCCCCACCTCCTTGGTAACAGTTATCATTGTTTGTATTCTTGATAATTTCCATTCTCAATGGAATCTCAATGTGATTTTGCTTTGCATTTCCCAAACTGCTAGAGATGTTGAACATTTTTTCATATATTTATTGGCCATTTATATTTCTTCTTTTGAGAAGTGTCTGTTTCATTCTTTTTCCCATTTATTTTTTAGGTTATTTGCTTTTTTGGTATTAAGTTTTTGAGTTCTTTAAATGTCCTGGGTATTAACACCCTATCTGAGGAGCAGGAGACAAAGATCTTCTCTCATTCTGTAGATTCTCTCTTCATGTTCTTGTTTCCTTTTCTGTGCAGATTTTTTTTTAGTTTGATGTCATCCCACCAATTGATTTTTAGTTTTATTTCTTATGCTTTAGGTGTCTTGTTAAAGAAGTTGGTTCCTGGGCCAATATGATGGATTGTTCAGCCTCATTTTCTTCTAATAGTTTCATGGTTTCTGGTCTAATTCCTAAGTCTCTGATCCACTTTGAGTTGACTTTTGTGCAGGGTGAGAGATAGGGGTCCAGCTTCATTCTTCTACGTATAGATACCCAGTTTTCCCAGAATCATTTGTTAAAAAGACTATCCTTTCTCCAACATATATTTTTGCAATTTTGTCTAGTATCATACAACTATATTTATATGGGTTTGTCTCTGTGTCTTCCATTGGCCTTCATGTCTATTTTGGTGCCACTACCATGCTGTTTTTGTTACATTTACTGTATTTAGTAAACATTTACTATGGTATCTTTCTCTTAGAAATTTAAAATGCCTTTAACTACTTTAGTGTCTTTTCTAAGAAGAGTTATTTTATTTGGTGCTTATATTTATTCTCTGATTCCAAACTTGCATATTTTTCTCCAAGTTTTGTTATTTTTAAGTGCATGCTTTTTCAGAATGTGAGGTTTGGGGGGGAATATATTATGTAATACATAATGTAATACATAACATCTTAATATATAATGCCAGTATTTATCAGGGCACTTGACATTTATAAGTTGATCAATAAGTATTTAGTGACTGAATGAATAGGTGAATGAGTGAATGAGTATTCTAGTTGTCCCACTTTGACTTTGAAGAAGTCACAATTTTCTGTGTGACCGAGCCTTCTATTTGCAATCAGGACACCAGTCCATATGTCCATTAGAATTTTTAGCAATATTTTCATTACAGTGATCACCTGGCTTATTGGATTTAATTATGAATCCTTCTAGTATTGCAAGAAATTATTAAATGCTTTGAGGAAGGAAAATATCAAAATTCCCTCCTGGAATTCAAATATATATAATACATTATCTGGAGCTTCATATTTATTTCCACAAAAGCAGCACAACTTGTAAATCGGATGACAACTATTTTGCTATCTACCTGTGGGTATTGTTTATTCTTGCTATTTCTAAATTTTAAAAACATTATTCACTGACAACATGCTATTATAAAGAGTACAATCAATTTATGTAATTTAAATAAATATATTTCAGCCAACAAGATTAAAATGATCCACTTAACTCTGTATAGCAGTCAATTAATCAGCACATATGGAATTGATTAGGTGTATTTTATGTGGAAGGCACTGTGCTATGATTCATAGAAAGATACACAAAAGTGTATCTAGAATTCTAGAATTCTAGGTTCTTCAGGGTTAGAAGTCTACCTCTGGTACCCAGAAATTCATGAGCCCCATCTGGGAATGTGGATGCGATAAGGTAGCCATAATAATAAATATTCTCCACCTTTAAGGAGCTCTTACTGGGAAAGATAAACACTTGTGGGAAGAATAATGAATCGAGACAACAATACAAGTGGGCCAGATAGTAACCCCCCACCCCGCTAAAAAGAAAAAAACTATGTTCCCTCTGTGTCCTAAGGGACTTTTGGGAGATGAAAGTGGAGTTGTTTGGGGATGTAGGATATCACAGAGCTCTACTTCTTTTTATAAACTGGGCTTTCTGCAAAAATAATTTAGGGCTTTTCTGGTTTTTGTTTTTATATTTTTGAAGATTCCACTCCTAGGGGCAAAGTAGAGAGTTTCAAAACAATGAATAAGAACAAAGACACAGGAGAATGGGCTGGGGTTTCACTTTGTTAATAGACACCACTTAGTTGAAGGGAACAGTCAAAAAGTATAGGCTTTGGGTCAGATATTTGTGTGATGGAACCCTGTCTTTGAGCTAGGATGGTGTGAGAAATCCTCTTAGGGGAGAATGAGCAGAGAGTGTTAGGTTGGTCTTGAAGGAGGGCTCAGACTGAGATAGTAAAGAGAAGGGAAAATGTTAAGCCAACAATGAACCCATTTTTACACATGCACACAAAAATGTAGACTTGAGGCACTTGGCAACTTAGTGCAGCGTAACCCCTCAAACCAAACCAGTGTCCACACACCTGTTATCTAAAATTTCTAGGTGTCTGAAACAAAACTTACTTAATCTGATCTTTCCAAAAGTTTTCACAAGTTCAAAACCTTTCACTTTGTTAATAGACACCACTTAGTTGAAGGGAACAGTCAAAAAGCATAGGCTTCGGGTCAGGCATTCATGGGACGGAATCTTGTCTTTGAAACTTACCAGTCACAACCTCTCAGACGTTAGTTTTTTCATTTGTAAAATGCAGAAGTAGCACCTGACACATGGAAGAATTATGCACGCTATACACTAAACTCCTTATTGAACATTAGTGAAAATAACTTAGTATGTTGTAACTAAGCTCTATGTCTTTGAATTTCTGATCATTCAACAGAATATAAGTCCTGCTAATTAAGAGTGATGTGGGACTTCTTGCTTCCTGTAATGGGAAGAAGAATATCAATGCAAAACAATAACAAAGTGCAGGAATATTAAGGCTGTGTGTAACAGAAGACCAACCCGTGATTAAGTTTTCAAAAGGATGTCACCACACTGTTTTGGGTACCTGTACATTTGTTTTTTAAAGTCAATGTCATTATGTACATTTAAAGTATGCAACATGATGTTATGGGATTTTATGGGATAATATCTCTCTATATATACGTATGTATTACACATATATACATCTATGTATATATGCATATCTATAATATACATAAATATTAAAATATAATTAAAAAGATGTCTGTAGTGAAGCAGATTAACATACTTACTCCCTGCCTTAGAGTAAGGTCCCTCCTAGTCTGGTCTAGGTCCCTCCTAGGCCTGGGCTTCTGGAACACTAGTGTACATTGAATCACCTGGGAATCTTATTAAAATGCAGATTCTGAGTCCCAAGGTCTGGAGTGGAGCCTGAGACTCTGCATTTCCAGCAAACTCCCAGCTAATGCTATTGTTTCTGGTCTACAGATCACACTTGGAATAAATAACAAGGCCTCATTTTCAGTCTCCAAAACCCAGGATTTTCCGTCCAAAAAGCCTTTCCTAACCTTGATGCTGTCTCAGTCTTTGGTAAAATGCTAAGTAATTAAAGCTGCAAGGCAAGTTCCTTACCACTGAGTCTATAAATAAAATACAGAATTCCCAGATAAATATGAATGTCAGATAAAGAACACTTAACCATATCGTATGGGACACTTATGCTAAAAAAAAAATAAACTCTTGTTTATCTGAAATTCAAATTTATCTTGGTGCCCCGCAGTTTTATTTGCTAAATCTGGCAACCCTACCTATACCTACCACCTACTCATCTTGCATCTAAGATGCAATTAGATTGATACCCCTGAACTTTTTTTTTTATATTGAGGGTAACATCCTCAGCCCTTTTTTATATTTTATGTAGAGACAGCATCTCACTGAGTTGTTTAGGGCCTCTCTAAATTGCTGAGGCTGGCTTTGAACTCATGATCCTCTTCCCTCAGCCTCCTGAGCCAATGGAATTAAAGGCGTGCCCAGCCCTAAACTTCTTTAAACAGAAATTCCAGAGCAGGCACTGTTTCAATGATCCCTTATCCATACCAACATGAGAATTTGGGGCTACTTCTCATTTTCCACTAAGCTCACAGAGATAGGCTCATTGTTGATTACAGGTCTGTTTTCCTTTCAGACTGTGAGCTCCTTGAGAGTAAGAGCATCTTACTAGAAGATTTAAAGATATGGAATAAATAGAAGAGTTAAAGATATAGAATAAATATTTACCAAATTGAACTGAGCTAATTCAGCTCAGTTGCTTTAGTTGATGGTAGAAAATGCCTTTGGCAGAGGTTGGAAGATCTTGAGGCTTTGGGACCAGGATCAGGACTGGGGTCAAAAAGGAACATATTATTCTTTTTTAGAAAAAAATACTCCAATAAATCCAATCAAGGAATATCCATCTGCATATTAGCACCAAGTTCTCTCTTAATTTCAACTAGACTAAATACATACTCTTTCATGCCCAAAACAAATTGTCCCCACCTCCCCTTTGCTTATCATCTCCTATCTTTCTCTTTATTTGCCTGAGGACTTATATTGCATTTACCTGGATTAATATGGTGTGATACTTATTTTTCTTTCTTAGTGATCTGCATTGGAGATTGGATCAGACTTGATAGAATAGAACCAATTCAAGGACATAGGGAGTTCAGATGCCATCTGATTGATGTTAACTGAAGTGGCTTTTACAAATTCCTTCCCAAATGCATATTTGAAAGCTTCTCTGATAAATACTGAAAAACCCATGAGCATACAGTGAGAGATGTAACCATTTCCAATCTATTCTATCAAGATTCAGCAGCCATTCCTCATATATCTGAGAACCACTCCGAGGACCCTGTCCTTATGAGAGTCACTAGTACCAAAGTCAAAATTCAGACAGCCTGCAGGAAGGGGGCACTCATGAAGGAATAGCCCCTATTTATCTCTAGCACTGTCTCCACCTTTCAACCAAATGGAATTGTGATGAGGTCGTTGCTATGTGGCAACTCTGACATTCTCCTTCATGGAAGTTGACATAGAGGCTCTTGCCTCCAAAGCCACACTAAATCATGGAAGGCCTGTCGCAAGCAGCAATTTCATTTTAATTCATTATTCAACATTTACACAAGCTTAGGCTTCATTTGGTATATGTAATAGCTAGCAAGCCAAGTTTCTTTTATGAAAACCGAGAATCCAAACACAGAGTAATTACTCTGAGGAGGGAAAAACCACCCTCGGTCAAATAGTGCCACTCTAAATATTGACACTGTATACTTTCCACTCCAGGTTAACCATTTGGATCCCACTGGCCTCCAAGTGTAATGCTGCCTTTGGAACAAAAACTGCATGCAAAGAGGAAATTCGGGAAAATAAGGGAAGTTGAAAGTCTGCACAGCAGCACAGGAAAGAGGAATGAAGTGGTCAGTGCAGTAAGGCAGGGGAGGGAGGAGAATAGAGCACACTTATAAGCTTCAACAATCCTAGCCATCAATTGCTGGTGCCTTCTAGCTGTCAGTCCATGTGCTAAGTGATTTATTATGTTAGATTATTTACTGCTCAGAAGAAAGCCTTTGGGAAGTTCCATGATGCCCATCTTACCCCATCATCCCTGAGATCTGCTTGAACAGCTGTTTAAGTAGAGCAATGTGGATCCTAGGAAATCAACTTCCAAACTTCCCTTGCTCTGGATATCTCTATTATTCCACCTCCCAAAGTGGATCTCTGTTAACATTTGCTTTGCATTTTCTTTCCCTTGTAACAATTTACATTGAGCATCTTTTCATGTCAAAAATTTCTATGTGAGAACACAGAGTCTCTGGGTGAGCCCAGAATGGAAGTACAGAAGGCTGTCCCCAAGGCCTGTCTGATCCTAGGAGTGACTTTGGGTGAAAATAGTCACATGAATTCAAAATAATCAGTTCTGAATTTCTTGTTTTAAATCAAACCTTAAGGACAGAAAAGAGAATTCCAACACATTTATTTCAAGAAAGAACTTGGAAATCATATACACGGATCTCTGCATTGCACCAGTGAAGCAACAGGCTCAGACAGGTGAAAAGGATGGGCAAGTCCACGTCACCAGTTGGCCTTGAACTTCAGCTGTGTCAGCTTCTCTTGT
>PVHX01018745.1:0-36165 GCA_004024805.1 Geosciurus inauris
AGAGAGGGAAGAGGGGGAGAGAGCGAGGGAGAGACAGAAGGACAGAGACGAGGGAGAGAGAGGTCTTCTAGAAGACTTCTCTAAACTTGAGGCGTCCAGATGACAGAAACTTCCAGAAGAGAGATGAAGACATGGACATGGGGCGTGTGCAGGCCGAGGCGGAGGCAGGTACACACCTGGGTGTGAACCTTGGCTTGACCTTTTACTAGCTGCCTGACCTTGAATAAGCTATGGTCACAGTTCCAAGATGCAAATGGTAAAATAACTAAATCATAGGATTATTTTTAGGGGGGGTGAGAAGAAAAATGGAAGGCCTGTAATTCTCGCATCTGTCAACACAATAACTAGCCTTCACTATCATTTATCTCTCTAGACAGACCGCCTGCCATTTGCAAGCGGGCGCTGAGTCCTACCCATCTCTGGGTCCCTGCACCAGGAGAGAGACTGGCCTCTGTCCCAGATCAACACCGGCAAGGCCGGTGATGTGTGGGCGGCCAGGTGAGGCGTGGCGCTGTGCCGGCGGCCCTGCTCCCAGAGTCCCTTGCAGACTGACTCCTGTGCTCCTTTCCTACCTGTGACCCAGGGCTCCACTTGTCCCCAGATGTGCACTAAAGAACCTCTGTACTTCCATTGGCCTCCTCGAGCTGCAGGCTGGTTGCCATGGAAACCAGTGGTTTCACACAGGACAAAGCCCAGGGAGGCTCCGCGGTGGAAGGGCACTTGCGATGACATTATGTAGCATCCAAAAGAGCGTCTGGGAGGCTGTGGGGTGCTATCAAGGGCTCACATCCATTTATTAGGGGGAAAAATATCAAAACCTCCATAAATCCCAGTTAGAAAAGGATTTTGTTATCATATTCTTATTTTCCTCATTTTTTTTAATGACCTTTTTCCCTCTCCCTTGGGGACAGATCCCAGCAAACCTACCCCTGGAGGTGCTAGCTTACAGCTCGGCCAGGCTAGTCTCCTCCCTCAATGTCCTGTCATCCCAACGTCCTCCTGCTCACAGTCCCTGGACAATCACTGGGCACCTGGGTGTCTGCATGTCTAACCAGCCCCACTTTTGCCTCCTGACGACTGGCCTGGGGGCACTGGAGGAGAACCGAGGGCAGCATCCCTTCTTCTTCCCTAGGAGTGGTTGACCTTGGGTTGATAACCTTCTCTTGGGTTGATTTGTTTTTTATTCAAAATTTTTAGGATGGTAGGGGACTTGCTTTTCTGGCCAACAGAGAATAAGAGCCCAGAATTACTCTCAGGCTCGAAGCATAAAAATAAAATAAACAGGACACAGTGGATGAACCAACTGTAATTCAAGTGTTGGACGACAGGCACTGCAGGACTGAACTCGGGGGGAAGGGAGGAGACTGCGATTGTCCTGGCACCTCCAGCCAGCAGGGAGTAGAGGAAGTCTGCCAGGACCAGCAGTCCACTGGCCTGAGGGACAGAGACTGTGGTTGGTGGAAGCTGAGGCAGCTGGAACAGGCAGATAACAGACACATCCATCGATACAGCCATCTGCAGAGGTGTGCTCTCAAATAGTTGTCTGAAGATTGGTTAAAAATGTGTGGGGGCCAAGAATGGTGTGGCACATGCCTATAATCCCAGCAGCTTGGGAGGCTGAGGCAGGAAGATCACAAGTTCAAAGCCAGCCTCAGCAACTTAGCAAGACCATCTCAAAATAAAAATCATAAAAAATGGGCTGGGGATGACGTGGATCAGTGGTTGAACACTCCAGGGTTCAATCCTTGGTATTAAAAAAAAAAAAGTGTGACATGAACTTCATGAAGCTGACCTAAGTACCTACCACTGGGGACCAGGAGATTGAGCAAGTCCTGGAGGGCTGGGACTGCTTTGTGTTCCTCTATTCAGAGTATAGACCTCAAAACACAAGGGGCACCAGCTAGAGTCCTTGGAAGTCCTTGGTAATGGAACTAATCTGGCTTTAGATGAAAGACTGCTTTGGGTCCAGCCCAACAAAGTTGAAAACCCGGGATTCAAAGGTTCAAACTGATCTCAACTTCAGGCCTAAACATTGACTATAAAGTTGACTATGTTCAACATCCACTTTATATCCACGGCCCAAGAGAAAAATCAATCAACTGAAACAGACCCAAAAATGCCCAGGTGAAACTTTCAAAGATGAAAAATATAGTATAAATTGAAAGATATACTGGATCTATCTTTCAGATTAGAAATCGCTAGATCTATCTTTAAAACACAGCAAAGATTTTAAGGAAAGAGAGAAAGGGAATATCAGTGACCTAAAGAACAATATTAAGTGGTCCGACTTTTGTGTTATTAAAAGGATGGAAAAATTAAAAGCAAATAGCAAGTTGGTAAATTTATCTCCAAACATATTGTAATTACATTAAATGTAAATGAACTAAACATACCAACTAAGGGAAGAGATGGTTATTTGGCTAAAAAGTAAAGACTCAGGCATATGCTGTCTATAAGAAATTCACTTTTAACATAGAGACATATTAAAATTAAAGTAATGGCAAAAGATATACCATAAAAACATTTATAAAGAGAAAGCTGGAGTGGATATATCAGTGTTGGACAAAGCAGACTTCAGGATAAAGAATAGTAACAGACAACTTATCAAGAGCCCTGTGTGTGTATGTGATAAGAGCATCTCCAAATATATGAAGCAAAAACTTATAGAACTGAAAGGAGAAACAATAAAATCTATACTTGTAGCTGCCAATGCTCCTTCCTCAGTAATTGACAGAACAAATAAACAGTAAATAAACAAATAAACAGAATGCAGAGACCAGAACACTGTTGACCAACTTGATTTCTCTGGCATTCCTAGAATACTCTGCCCAGAAACACCAGAGCGCTGTTCCTTCCAGTTGCACCTGGAAGGTTCTCCAAGACCGGCCACAAACTGGTCCATAAAACAAGTTTTCATGAAATTAAAGAGTATTTGAGTCATACAAAGCATTCTCCCTGACTACAGCAACAGATTTTAATTAGAAATCATCAACAGCAAGAAAATTCCTTCAATGCTTAGAAATGTAAAAGATGTTTCTAGACACTTTGTGGATCAAAGAAACAATCACAAGCAAAGTTTAAAAGTGTTTAAAACTGAATGAAAATTAAGTCAATATTTGTGGAATTAAGCATCTTGGAATAGAATTTATAGTAATCAATGCTTCTACTTCAAAATGAGAAGGATCTTGATTTTAAAAATCTTTGCTTCTGGGGCTGAGGGAATAGCCCATGATAGAGTGCATATTTAATATGCAAAAGACCCCTGAAAAATAAATCCAAGCAGGCTGGGGTTGTGGCTCAGTGGTAGAGCGCTCACCTCACATGTGTGAGGCACTGGGTTCGATCCTCAGCACCACATAAAAATAAATAAATAAAGATATCGTGTCCATCTACAACTAAAAAATTTTTTTTTAAAAAATAAATATAAATAAATAAATAAATCCAAGCTTCCAATGGAAGAAATTAGAGAAAGAAGAGAAAACTGAACCCAAGTAGGCAGGTGCTACAAAATGATGAAAATAAGAGCATAAATCAATAAAATTAACAAAAGCCACAGAGGAAATCATTGAAACTAAAAGATCGCTAAAACTGACAAACTTTCAGTCGGCCAGGTCAATTTTTTAAAAATGACTAAATTTACTAATATCAAGGATGAAAACTGGGGCATTACTACAGCTCCTGTAGGCATTTAAAGAGATATTTTCAGAAGATGTCATTTTTATTTGTTTTTAAAATTTGTTCTAATTAGTTATATGTGACAGTAGAATGCTTTTTTGTGGGGAGGGTACTGGGGATTGAACTCAGGGGCACTCGACCACTGAGCCACATCCCCAGCCCTATTTTGTGTTTTATGTAGAGACAGGGTCTCACTGAGTTGCTTAGCACTTCGCCATTGCTGAGGCTGGCTTTGAACTCACGATTCTCCTGTCTCAGCCTCCTTAAGTGCTGGGATTACAGGCTTGAGCCACCGCACCCAGCCAGTAGAATGCATTTTGACACATCATACGTACATGGAGTATAACTTCTCATTCTTCTGGTTGTACATGATGTACAATCACACCAGTCATGTAATCATACATGCACATAAGGTAATAATGTCTGATTCATTCTACTATCCTTCCTACCTCTGTCTAATCCAATGGACTTCTATTATTCCCCAGCCACCACCTCTTTCTGTGAATTAGCGTCTGCATTCAGAAAACATTTAGCCTTTGGTTCTTTGGGTTTGGCTCATTTCGCTTAGCATGACATTCTCCAGCTCTATCCATTTACTGGCAAATGCCATAATTTCATTCTTCTTTAAGGCTGAGTAGTATTCCATCATGTATATATGCCATATTTTCTTTATCCATTCATCTGTTGAAGGACCCTTAGGTTGGTTCCATAGTTTAGCTATTGTGAATTGAGCTGCTATAAACATTGATGTGGCTGAATCACTGTAGTATGCTGATTTTAAGTCCTTGGGGTATAAACTGAGGAGTGGGATAGCTGGGTCAAATGGTAGTTCTATTCCAAGTTTTCTGAGGAACCTCCATACTGCTTTCCAGAGTGGCTGCACCAATTTGCAGTCCCACCAGCAAGGTCTGAGTGTACTTAAGAGGCTATTCTGAACATTTGACCATTTAAGTGAAATGGATACTTTCTTCAAAGTCATAAATGACCAAAACTCACTCAAGAATGAATGAAAATCTGGAATAGCCTCAGTCTCTTCAAGGAATTGAATCTATAGTTAAAGACTTTCTCACAAAAAAAAATCCAGCATAGATACTTTTACTGGTTAAATTCTACCAAACATTTAAAGAAAAAAATACTATCAATTTTATGCAAAATCCCAGGAAACAAAAAAGGGAAGCAAGACTTTCCATGAATTTCATGAGACCAATTTTACCCTGATGCCAAAAGCAGATGCCAACATTACAAAAACGAAAACCGCAGACAGATAACAGCTCATGAAATCAGACGCAAAAATAGTTGTATCATATTGAAGCCACACTAAAATAGAACACAACACGATCAAGTGTGATTATCCCAGGAAACGACCCAAGTATCCCTCAGCTGGTGAATGGTTAAGCAAACTACGATCCGTCTACACCATGGGACTAGGCAGCAAAAAAAAAAAGGGACCGGTCATTGACATATGCAGCAATCTGGATGATTCTCTAGAGAATTATGCTGGTACCACACACATCTCTACCCCAACCTCAAACAGTTGCATATCGCATAATCCCATCTATAAACATTCTTGAAATACTAAACTTACAGAATTGGAAACCATCCCAGTTGTTTCCAGGGCTGGGAAGTTGGTGGAAACGGGAGGGATAGGGCTGCAGCTATAGCAGGGTACCCCGAGGGAGGCCCTGGGGATGAATATCTTGGATCTATTGATGCTAATGCCCTGCTCATGACATCGTTTTCCAGTGTTTCAAGATGTTGCCATTGAAACTTGCTGAAGGGTGCGTGAGGTTCCCTGTATTACTTCTCACTACTGTATGGGAATCCACAACGATCACAAAATTTTTAAAAAATTAATAAGTGAAAAAACAAATATTGACTATACCTAGTGTTGGTGAGAATGTGGAACAATGAAAATAGTCATCCATTTCTGGGATAAACAATGGCACAGTCACTTTAGAATACTCCACATTAAAAAAAAAATAAAGATACCATAGGATATAACCCAGGTCTTGCTCCTAGATGCTTACTCAAGAGGAATGGAAACATATGTTCTTAGAAAAAGTTGTATGCAGATGCTAGCAGCTGCTTTATTTTTATTATCCTTGAACTGGGAATGACCCAAATCCATCAAGAGGAGAATGGATAAAATAAGTTGTGATAGATGCATCAAATGGGATACTGCTCAGTAAAAATGGGTGCAGTGGCTCATGTCTGTTATCCCAGCTGCTCAGGAGGCTAAGGCAGGAGGATCACAAGTTTGAGGCCAGCCTCAGAAACTTAGCAAGACCTTGTCTCAAAGGAAAAAATTTAAAAAGGGCTGAATCTCAAAAGTGTTTGCTGACTGAAAGAAACCAGTCCCCAAAGGCATAGACTGTGTGGTTCCATGTATATGATATTCTGAAAAAGCACATGTAAAGGGATAGACCAGCTGGTAGCCACAGGTTGGAGTAGAGATTGGACGTGGGCTGGCAAGAAGCTGGACTGGACATTTGAAGGTGATTGGAAGAGTTATGGGATGGTCACCATCGTGAAGACTCATTGAACTAGCATTTAAAATGGTGGGGGCTTCCTCTTGCTTCCTCTCCCTGTGCTGGTGAGACGACAGGGCCTGGCGCCTACCTAGTCCAGCACCTGCATCTCAGAGGAGGTCAAAGTGGCCTGGCCGGGGGACGGGGCAGGGAGTGTCAGGGATGCCCAGGTGCCAGCAGGTGGGAAGGGTGACACCTGGGCCTGTTTGGCTGGAGCACAGGGAGTGAGCTGGGGGTAGGGGCTGGGGACAGACAGGTGCCACGGGGGCACCAGGGAGGGTCTCGAACACTGTGTGTGGTTCTTCGTGCAGACCCGGAAAAGCCCCTCCTTGGGGTTGGCCGATTAGGAAAGAGGCACAGATCAGTAAGAGTGCCAGAGTGCACCGTGGGGGAGCAGATTTTGCCTGTACTGTAACCTCCCTGACAAACGTCCCCAGCCAGTGACAGCTCCAAGGCAGGCCTGCCGGGAGCCGGGGAGCTGTCCCTGGGCGGGTGTCACTCAGCGCTGACAGCAGTTTTCCCAGCGGTCCATTCTGGTCCACGTCCACGTGCCCAGCTGCTGTCCATCCCTGGGGTGTGGTTGGCCGAGCCTGTGTTGGCTCTCTGCTGTCCCTGTCTCCGGTGGCCTCCCCCGATGTGCACAGGGCACGGAGATTATTTCTGCAAATAGCATTGCGTGAACTCTGCTGGGTCCTTCTCCCCTGCCGTGTCCTCTGTGTCCCCCAGCTTGCTCAGCCACCAGCCATCCCCGTGTACACAACACCCTTCCTGGCCGCGCAGACCCTGCGCCTTTCCCCAGGTGGACAGCAGAACATCCTCCGGCTGAACCCCCGGTAGCGTCTCCCGCTGCGGCCCCACCAACGCACAGACACTACGGCTTCCGAAGAGTCAGTACATAAAATCAGTCAGCTCCCCTTCCAATCAGAAGCTATGTGTTCTTTGGAAGAAGTACTCGGGGCCTGGACTTGCTCGTCGCCATCGACAAATGTCCCACGTGTCCCTTTCTCCCCCTTCTCTCAGATCCGCCCATGATGACATTGGCCTCTGCTCCTAGAGCTGGGTCCTGGGGCTGTGGGAGATCTCAGGAGACTTGGCTGTCACCCTGATCCCTGCTCCGCGGTCCCAGGGTTTGAGAGGGATGGAAACCTAGTCTCGAGGGTCCCCAACTCTGCTGCGGTCATAGTGGGGAGAGAGCACAGGCCCTCGAGCCTGCGGGTAGATGCTCGTTCGAACCATGTAAACTGATCTTCCAGAATTTCCCCAGGTGAGAGTCGAGGGACTAGCAGGAAGGTCTCCCGCAGTCGCAGGCGATAGATATCCCCTTGCTCCTATGTGACAGTTTCCTAGAGAAAGGATGGTCCTCCCGATGGCAGCTGCTCCCGATCTTGGTGGTCTGAAGACCAGGTCAAGGGTGAATGGTCTCCAGGAATTGTGCCCCATCGGGCTGTTCTGTGGGAATTAATTCATGTGCCAGGCAGTCCTGAGGTGCTGGTGGACAGATCCAAACCCCCGTGTGCATGGAGCTTCCATCGCAGGAGGCAGGAGGAGCTCCTCACCAGACCAGCATCTGTGGGTTGGCAGTAAGAGCCACGGGGAAAAATAGGTGGGTTAGTAGGGTGGTCAGAGTGGCCTGGAGCTGACACTGGAACAGGATCTGAATTCACAGAGGAATGAACCAGGCCCATGTCTGAGGGAACAGTGCTCTGAACAGAGACCCCAGGGTCAAGTGTGCCTGGGTTATCGGAGGAGTGTCGGGCAGACCAGGGCAGCTCCAGTGGAGTGAGCCACCCTGCCTCATCTGTTGCCAGTTCCTCCTGCAGGGAACTTTCAGTGCCTCCTGTTGGAATAGACATAGTATGTCCTCGTCCTGTTCACCGTGGAGTTGGTCACATGCCTTGTTTTGATTAAGCAGATGTCAATGGACCCGGTGGGACAGTGGTGTTAAATGAACTTGTGAAGTCTGGTGTGGCCTTTTGGATATCTATCAACTTCTATGAGGACCTTGCTTTGGCCATCATTGGTGCCAGAAGGAGAAACATATGAAGAAGCTCTAAGATCAACCAATAGTGTGACCCACAGC
Organism: Geosciurus inauris; assembly: GCA_004024805.1. Taxonomy (NCBI): domain Eukaryota; kingdom Metazoa; phylum Chordata; class Mammalia; order Rodentia; family Sciuridae; genus Geosciurus; species Geosciurus inauris. The sequence goes on from PVHX01018745.1 coordinate 8,284, forward strand.
CACCCAGCTGACCTGTCCCTGGCAAGAGAAAGCCACTGAGATTTGGGATTTTTGTTATTGCAGCAAAAAGCTAACTGATACACTTGCTGTTGTATTTAAAGTACAATCCAAGCTCTGTACCATAGATCATAAGAATCTCTATTGTGTGGCTCTGTCCTGCCTCCCTGTCCTCATTGATTTCATCTGGGCCACTCGGTATCCCTTACACACAAGGTTTTAGTCACTGAAACAATGTTTCACTCTTGATCACACTATTGATCACTGGCTGCTAAACCCACTTCCCATTCCTATAATAAACCTAAACTCAGAGCAGAGTTAGATCTATGTGTGCTGCAGGTCCCCTGTCACTCCCCTGACCCCATCTCCTGCCATTCTCCCCTCTGTCCACCCCACCTCTGCTCCAGCCCCATGGCCTCCTATTGGCTATTCCCCAATTCCCCAAGCTCCAGAGGCGAGTTCCTGCCCCTGAGCCATCGTGCATGCCCTTCCCCTGGCTGGATCGCCTTTCTCCCAGGCACCCCTCACCCGGTGCCCAGCTCCCTCACTTCCTTTGTTCTGAAGGCACCTTCTCCGTGCAGCTTTCCTGCAACCCTATCCAGAATTCTGAGCCTCATCCCCCAACTCCTGACCATTTCTGACCCTCCTTCCTGCTTCTTTGTCAAACTTAAGCCACCACCTAACATACTGCTTCTATTTATCTGCTTTGTTTGTTCTGTAATTGGAGCAGCAGCTCCATGAGGGCAGGGATTTGGACTGATTTTGGCTGCAGTGTCTCTGTTTTCTAGAACAAGGTTAGGTTCTTGTTCCATGTGTGTGTCCCTTTAAAGACATATGTAGAAACGGGTATAGATTAGAGATAGAGACGTATGTCTGTTTTGAATCACCAACGTTGACCTCAAAGTCAGTGGCACTATGTCATAATTCATGTCTAAATGAAGCCTACTGACACTTACTTTCCCCACAGGGCACCTCCCAGCCTTTTTATGCTTAAGGACACCAGACAGCACTTCAGCACTAGACCTGAAGCCTCTGGAAAACCTACCTGAATAAAAAAGGCGCAAAGATGTGAAAAACCGTGGCACCAAGCAGACCACGGAGGACACTGGTTTGTGGTCTGAGGACCCAAACAGTAAGGTGGAGGTCTGTGGGACGCGTACCGAGGACATGCGTGAGAGATGACTCATATTCGTGTGCACGCCCATGAACGACCAGAGTATTGACTTGGGGACTGGAATTAATTTTTAGGGAAGAGCTGAGTCTGCAAACCCAGCATCTACAATCACGAGGATCGACTTATTGAATGGGGCACCTGCAGCTCCTAGGGCGCCATCTCAGACCAGGGTAAGCGTTGACAGAGGAGCAGTCCCGGGTGGCGCAGGGCTGCTGTTGGAAATCTCATCACAGAAGGAGCTGAGGTGGGACCCCAGGCCCCCAGTAGCCCCGGCTGAGGAGATCACATCTCTAGCTCCGAGACAGCCTCCTCGTCCCTGCCTCCCTTTCTGACACACACACGGGCAATCTGCTCACCCAGGCTGGTTTGAATGACTTGAGTGCCAGGTCTGATTTTGTTCTCTGAAAGTCAATTTTTATTTTTAATTCTTCCCTTCGCTCCACGGAGCTGACAGCTGCCCACTGCCTGCAAGATGTGCCGCAGCTAGGGGAGATCTCGGGAAAAACAAGAGGCCGTTTTCAGGGCAAAGCGGCTGATGTGAATTTGCTGACAGCTGGACTAATTGTCTTGTCTCTGTTCTGAACCACGATGGCATTTACATGGGAACAGCGCAGAGGCTTCCGTGTCTCCAAGCAGATTCTCAGGGCTGAGCGCGCACCTGAAATCCTCAGCCTCTGCGGAGGATGCAGCTGTGGTTTCCAGAGCAACCTGCCCCCAGCAGGGCATGAGGAGGACCCTGGGGGAGGAATCTCAGCAGGACCGCACCCGAGTGGGAGCCCTGTCCCTAGCTACCCCCGCATCAGGAACCAGGGGAGAGAGAGGAGAGGTGAGAAGGCCGTGTGCCTCCTTCTTCTCAGCAGCAAAATTGGATGCTTTTGCTATGCGTTCTGCAGAATGACCTGCCATTTGTGATGCTCAGACAGCATGGTGGTTCCTGCCTTCCTCCTTCTTCATTTCCGGGGTCCCATGTGATTGACACATCCATGCATCTAGGCTGCCAGTCAACAAAGACTTACTGAGCATCTAATAGGTACCCAGCCCTGGGGACACAGAGGTGAATAGGACAGATGTGGCTTCTGGTCCCATGGATGCTTGAAATGGGGAAGAAAGACTCTGACTGTTGCTCCATCTTCAATCAACACAAGAGCTAGGAAAGAGAAATCTAAGAGGCAAGGTTGAAGGGAGGATAGAGAACATAATCTGCCTGGGGATTCTGGGAAAGATTCCCGGTCCAGGGGGCATTTGCATTGGGATTGGAAGTGTGAGCAGGAACTGGCCAGGTGGAATGTGAGAGTGAAGGAAAGGGGGATAGCATGTGCAAAGGCCCAGGGGCAGCAAGACAGTCCTGTGGAGATCTGAAAGATTATCTCCACCAACCCTGTCCCTATTCCATACATGAGAAACCGCAGGGAGTGGCTTGATCAGAGTCGCACAGTGAGTTAGGAGGAAGACTGGTATTGGATCATGGGGACTCCTGCCTTTTCCAGCTCTTTTTCTCTAGTTTCCATCAGGCCTGCTAGTGATATATTTGACTTCACCCAACCAGCAGCCCTGGATGCATTGACTTGAGTGCAAGGTCCTGGAGAATGTTCTTTGGGGTCAGGCCAGAGAGGGGAGGCCCCTATGCTCAGACATATCATGGCCACACGTATTTCCCAGGCTGAGGACATGTGAGGCAGAACCGGGGTGTGTGTTCCCTCTCTAGTCTAGGCCGACTCCTCCTTGACCATGGCCCTGAGGAGAGTAGAAGCCCCTGGTCAGAGGCCTTGCCGGACAAGCCCTGGCAGACTTGTGGGTCCAGTTCCAGGAGACCCTGCCAGAGGCCGCAGGCCCCGGAGATGCACCCAGGCATTCTGTTAAATGAGATGGAAATCAAACAACAGGCACGTGCTGGAAGTGGGGGCGGGACACAGTCGGACCCAGGGTCCTCAGCTGCCTCTGATGTCCCAAATGTGTTTTCCAGCCACCGGTGGAGCCCAGCGAACCTTGGTCACGGAGCTCTTTCTAAACGAGTCTTTTTGATAATTTAGTTATACAAATTGAGTCTAATTAAATTGCACCCGTTGAAAACGCAGCGCTGTACATCTGAGTGATGAAACCGAGATCAAAAGCCAGCGCCGAGTAGATGCCGAGGTGATTTTGCGCTTGAACGAGGCAAGCTGCGATCCTCAGATTGCCACTGTGCTGAGTGCCCCCAGGAGGGCTGAGGGGCCAGTCCCTTCGGCTTATAGGTTCTCGAGGCCGCACATCTGTCTTCCTGTGGCGGGGGCCTCACGGCCCGGAGCAGGGGGTGGGGAGAACGGGCAGGACACCCAGGCTCCACCGCCCACTTCTCCTGGGTGCTGCGACTGGCACTCCCTCCCTCTGAAGGCCTGTGCACCTGCTGCTCGCACCTGCCCCCGCCGCCTGAGTGACTCCCAGCCGGGCTCACCAAACCACCAGGCTGCAGGCAGCAGGGCGGCTTGGGCTCCTGGTCCAACCCCATCCCCACCACATTTCTCTCATCTCCCAGCAACACAGGCTCCTGAGCCAGATCACCTGCCCGGGTATGGACCTGGGCAAGTCAGAGCCCAGTAGAGGTAGCTGTGCCACCCGGCCCCAGGTGCTTGTGCAGAGGCTCTGTAAGGCGTTTTATTGTCCCTGCATTTCAATGGGAGGAGCAGAAGGGCCCAGTGAATGGCTCCATGTGACAGCTAAAAGTGACCATGACCTCAGGTCTCTGCCCTTGACCTCCACCACACGGCTGGGGAACCCTATCTGCCAAGTGCTCGGCCTCCACCTCGGCCTCCACCTCAGCCTCCACCTCAGCCTCCTGTCTTCCTCCCCTGTCTCCTGCTGCTCCTGGTAGGCGTGTTTACAAGGCCTAAAGGCCTATTGAAAACCTCCGACAGGGGGCTGCTCTCCATGTCTAGGCCGGTTCCCTCAGGGTGTGTACGAAAAACAGACTGGGGTTCTGAGTGAGCTCAGAGAGGATTGAGGCTGACAGCAGCCTGGGGCATCTGCAGCATGGAGGCACCAGCCTCTGCTTGATCTAGCGGCCCCTCTTTAGTTTCTCTTCTTCTCCTGCCATCATCCTTATCCAGAACACAGATCCCAAACCAGTGGGCTGCGACTGGCTCTGGACATAGAGGAGCCGGGGGTGACCTAAACGGTGTTTTTTATTTTCCAAGATCTGAGCCAACATTTAAAGGCAGATGATTTCTTATTAAAAAAAAAAAAAGTGGATTCCTAGCTTCCTTAAAAATTCGGAAGAATTAGCTGCCCAACACGCTTGTGTGTGAGATCACGTACACTGTCCCTGCCATGGCCCCTCCTGGAGAAGATGAGTGTCCAGGAACCTCGACCCCTGCCTCACCCCGGTGCCCCCACCACCCTGTCTGTGTTTCCTGGTCCTCTTGGGCTCCTGTTGCTTGGCCTGGCACCTGGGCCCCGGCCTCTCACTGCCGACAAGGACCCTGGAAAGAGGCCCTGGCTGAGATCGCCCAGAAAGTTCCCTGCACAGCCAAGGTTGGGGCCCCAAGTCAGCCCCAGGGAAGTGCCTGCCCCTCCCAGGCCCCTGGCTGGGGTGCAGCAGGGTGTCTCCCTTCCTGGCTGCCCCAGCTGCCCAGCCTCCCTGCTGGGTGCCAGCTCCAAGCCGCTGCCAGGGCCGTGGGAACCCAGGTGCATCTCACTTCCCTGCTTTGAGGACCAGGAGCAGCTTTCTGTCTAAGCAGTCACCTTGCCGGTCTGGCTGGTGCTGTGTGGCTCTGGCCCACCTGTCCCACCTCCCCCGCCGTCGTCCACGCTCCTGGTTGGCCAGTCTGCTCATCCCAGGACCACGGCCTCTTCTCCACGCTGCTGCGCCACACGGGGAATCCTGCCCAGCCCTCGAGGCCCCCCGCTGGCTCCTCCCTCCAAGGAGACGTCCTTGCCCTTGACCTCAGCTTTGGCATCCCCGGGCCAGGGCTAGGGGTGCCCTGCTCGCCCACACCACTCTGCACACCCCTGCAGCGAGTGCGGCTGCGTGTTCTTGCCCTGGAAGTCGCATTGCTTAAGCCGGGACGGCCCCTGCCTGGTGACGTCTACAGAGCCCTGTGCGTGGGTGAGCCCAGAGGCAGAGATGGAGAGACCGAGGCACGGCGTGGTCAGTGTGTCGGCTTGACCACAGTGGCCAGGACGGGAGCCAGCGTGGAGCCCCGGGCCCATCCGCTCCAGCGAGGGAGCAGTGCGGGGTTCTGGACCCTGGTCATGTGGGTGCCCGGGGTGTCCTTGGGATGACAGCCAGGTGGGTGGCTCCTGAGGCACTTTTCTCCTGAGTCCACCCATAGCCCAACCCCTACCTGCAGCCCTCCCCCAACACTTCTTGTCCCTACTAAGTTCACTGTCCTCCAACAGGAAAGCCCAGAAAGCAGCTTCTCTCCATGGCACCAACCAACCAGAGTGACCTCCTGGACACAGTGAACTGCACACAGTGCCTGCCCCCTGGCCTTTGCACAGGTTGTTCCCTTTGTTGGTGGGGAAGGCCTTCTGCGTCCCCATGCTTCCTTCTAGAACTCCATCCTGGGCTTTCAGAGGAACTGCAAGCCTCCCCTCTTGGCTGGGGGGGTCTCTGACCCCAGCTGGGAGAGGAGCCCCAGGCTAGTCTCTCCAGAGGGGGAAGCCATCTCTGCTCTGACCTCCTGCACCTGTGGCTTGTCCTGCTGCTCCTGATCCCTGGTTTCCTGGGTCTGTGCAGCTGTACCGTGTGGGGGTCAGAGCACCCCTGGGAGAAGGAAGGGAGGGAGGAAGGAAGGGGCCTGGAGGGAGAGAAGGAGGTCTGATTTCACTCACTGCCTCTGAGCTTGGTTGGCCTCTCCCACCCTCTGACCTCCGCTCAGGCTGCCTCCCCTGGCCCGCTCTGACTGGTCACCCTCTGTCCCTCTTTCACGCCAAGGCCCATCCTGCCCCAGGGCTGTTCCCTCTCCTGGAGGTCCTTCCTTCACTCTTGCCCCTTCCCGTCCATCAGGTCACAGTTCAGAGTCACTGTCCGCTACCTCAGGGTAGAGTCTCATCCCGTTTGCACCTTTGAGATGGTGAGAGCTGAGCCGCAGCTTCATCTCTCTGTGTTCCAGCCTCAGGAGGACGGAGGCCTCGTCTGTCTTGCTTACAGCATCCCCAGCAGCCAGCACCAGGCGCAGCACATAGTAGGTGCTCAATAGATACTTGAGTGAAAGCAAAGGAGGCAGGGGAGCAAATGAGTGAGAGAAAGGAAATGGGAGCAGGGAGGGAGGGGCGAAGGAAGAACTCAGAGCACCCAGCTTCTCAGGTTCTCGCCAGGTTACCAGGAGGGACAAAGCGTCTTGTCCTACCAGGATGTAGGTGTGGAGCCAGGAAAGGAAGGGAGAGTCGTGTTTCTTTTTTTTTTTTGGTACTGGGAATTGAACTCAGGGGCACTCGACCTCTGAGCCGCATTCCCAGCCCTATTTTGTGTTTTATGTAGAGACAGGGTCTCACTGAGTTGCTTAGCGCCTCGCCATTGCTGAGGCTGGCTTTGAACTCGCGATTCTCCTGTCTCAGCCTCCCTAAGTGCTGGGATTACAGGCTTGAGCCACCGCACCCGGCTTGGGAGAGTCGTGTTCCTTCACCCTACAGGGCAGCATCTGGGTGAGGCGAATCGCTGGCAGGTGTCCTCCAGCTGAGACCCCGTGTCTGGACCCGGGAACAAGGGTGACAGATAGGGACAGGCACATTGCTTGTCAAGTGAAAAGGGAGGAGCCGGACGGAGAACGAGCCCCCGCCCAGCTACCACACCTGGGACAGGAAGATTAGAGCAGGAAGGAGGAGGACGGGCGTCCCGGGGAGCGGGGCCAGTGCAGCCCCACGAGGGACACGCCCGTTGGGGGGAGACCGTTGCCCACAGTCACCAAGTCCGCGTGGGAGCAGCCTCACCGCCACCTGATTTATGATCTGTGACCAGATCATAAATCAGAGTCAGCGCGGAGACCAGCACGAGAATTAAGCACCGTGCACGTCAGGTGAGAAAATTCACATAACATTCAATGTAAGGGTTAAGTGGTCTCACTTTCTGCAGACGAGCCACCTCCAGGCGTGCCCTGCTGCTGAGTCACAAAGACACAGAAAGTGGGGAGGCATGGGGCTGCCCGGGTGGACCCGGCCTACACACTCCTCATGTGTGCCTCCCCGCAGGTGGGGACAGTACCGCGACAGGGCTGATGGACATGCCCAAGGCCACTCAGACGTGTCAGGGCTAGTACCAGGCCCCACGTTCTGGAGGTCAAGCCACAGCGGCAGAGCAGAGCATTCGGGCCAGCAGAGCCGAGTTGCCACTGTCCCAGGACTTTGGCGGGAACTTTCAGGAACGAGGCACTTTCTTTCTCCGGTGGTTGGCCTAGTTGGTCGAATACAATTCCAGAGCTCATCTTTTCACCACTTGGCAAAAACCTACTAAGGATTAAGCCAAAGTCAGATAGCTAAGAGACGGAGGGAGACAGACTTCATAAGATATCCTTTGAGTGCCTGGATCCTGTAATGCCTGAATGCAGTGAACACTGATGGTTTCAGTTACATAAATCAAAACTTCTCAGGATCAAGAACATTTGAATTGGGGCTGGGGTTGTGGCTCGGTGGTACAGCGCTTGCCTAGCACATGTGAGGCACTGGGTTCGATCCTCAGCACCACATTAAAAAAAGAAAAGAAAAAGAACATTTGAATTGAGTTTCTCTTGTTTGCAACTATGAAAGTCCTGACTGATAGAGTTTCCTCAACTGGGGGACACAGCCCAAGCTTTTAAAATGGCTTGCAAAGTGACATAGCTGCTGGGTGCTTCCCTCCCCCACTCCTGATAACACACATTCACCGTTCAGCCACTTGGGGCCTTGGTCGTGCCCCGCAGTCCTGCGCCTCCACAGATCCCTTGGTCCAGGAAGCATCTTCCTCTTTATCTGCCTATAAAATCTTGTTTTCCAAAAGCCTCCCGAAATGACTTATTTGTTTCCCTGACATTTTCCCGGACTGATCACTTCCTCCACTACAGCAAGCCAAACATGGGGTGTACTCCTGTGCTTTCCCTCCTGGGTCGGCCTGAGTTGTCTATGTGTCTGTCTGCCCTGGAGGAAAGGAACCTGTTCTCAGTGCTCTCGGTACATAGGACGGGGACAGACTGAGCAGAACATGGGACCGAGAGGCACCCAATGGATGTGACTGGCTGGCAGCTTTCAAAGCCAATGGTGAGGTCCCTGCCTTCAAATGGAAACCTGTTTGAAAGACGGCCCTTCTGACATGTCTCTCCTGTGCCCGGCTGTAGAAACTTATCACCAGGTCCAAAACCTGGTTCTGTCACCTCCTGCCAATATCTGTAGGTAGTATCCCTCAACCTCTTAGGACTGAGGCTTCATTTTGGTTGTTGGGTTGGATTTAATGACATAGTGTCTGTCAAAAGCTTGGAACGGAGCCTGGTACATGGTAAGCACCCAATAAATGTGAGGAGTGATTATCCTCGGCAGAAAAAAATTGAGGCAAAAATGAACACCCACTTTGACGAGGGCCTCTTTGTCCTCAGCTTCCTATTAAACAGTATTTTATGTGCGCACTTACCACGTCGCCCTGTTTAATTGATTTAGAAGCCCTCTCCAAAGCTTGCTGCTGCCCAGGGCACAGGTATGCCATTTAAAGGTGATTAACAAAGATGTTTGTGGTCATTTTATGAAACGCTGAGCATCCGGTCTTTAGTGAGGAACATCATTAGATCGTTTCTATGGGAGAATTAGATTAGATTGAGATCATTTTGACTAATAAGTGCATTTTATAAGCTCGGGTTCTCCCAGGCTGGGTGAAAAACAGAGCTCAGCATTGGAGGAGTTCATGGCAAAGCTGAGCTCCCATCCCTTACTCACGTCTGGCATCTGGTCACCCAAACCAGCTATAGAAACTTCATCTCCCTCCCTGGGTAGCCTAAGCTCCCAGGAAGCTGGTACATTCCTGCAGGACTTTCTCTTATGATTTTTAAAAAGGGTTCCTAAATGGGCTCTTGGCCCATCTTAGCACGAGGAACTCAAAAAAGGAAGGAGGTGAGATGGGGGAACAGTCACTGATGTCCCTGGGTGCCAGGGTTTGCATTTTAGGACGTTGTATTACTAACCCTCACAGCGTCTCCAAGGAAGGTTCTATTAGACTCATTTCACAGATGAGAAAAGAAGGCCCAGAGAGGTGAGCTGCCTCACTGAGGTCACACAGCACTGTCCCATGGAGTGGAAGCCAGGACTGTTTTGCTTGGGCTCCTCCCATACCACATCCACCATGTCCTGGGGTAATTTGTCCCCCTTTGTCACTGACCCAGCCAAGGGCTGCCCCAGTGGACTCCAGCCTCTGCCACTGGTGGAAATCCCAGCCAAGCTTGTCTCTTGTGTAATAATATACACATGTTCACTTCCTGTGGCTTTGAAGCTGCTGGGATCCAGGTCTTCTTCTCGACAGCGAGTGTGTTGCAGTAGGAGAACGGCCCAGCCGGCGAAGAGCGACTTGCCACTCCTGCTGGGGTTTGTTGAAAGGGTGGCGTGGAGAGCAGGTTATCCCGAGATCACTGAAACGCCCCCACCCCTGGGCTCTAATTCCATGAACTTGGGTGTGGGTTTTGGACAGGCAAGCAAGAGGGGCCATCCTGGGATTGGCTGTGTGTTTGGGAGGTCAAAGGGGCTGTGCTGGAGTCAAGGTGCTAGAGAAGTTCACAGGGGACAGGAAAACACAGTACCATAGGTGGCTCAGGCCCCTTCCCCACCACCCGACAGTGAGAAGGGGTCATCCTGCTGACCGTTCCTTGACTCTGACTGCAGTGTGTAGAAGCCACACGGGGCTGGCCTGATGCCTCAACGTGGTTGTTCCCTCTCCCCACCCTCCCTCCAGATGGAGAGGATGCTGAGGGATCCAGAGGAGAGCGGAGCTGCAAGATGGAAGGAACCTGGGTCCCTGTGTGACTGTGTGGATCAGGCCCCACCCCCCATCACTCACTTGCCTTGGACCCAGGAAGTGAACAAGAAATGAACTCTAGCTTTCTGTGTCTGAGCTCTGGGGGATGCTTGTTATAGCAGCTGTCCTTCCCTCAGTCTCCATTCACAGACTCAGTCCCTAGCCTCTTTCTCAATCTGCTCCTCTTTCTGAGCTTTGTTTTCTGGTTGCCAACTTCATCTCATCCTGGTAGTTATTCTGCAGCCCTGATGCCTAAGCTAGTGGAGGATGCTCTTTCCTGGTTCCTCGGGCCTCCTGGGAATGACCACTTACTTCTGAAGAGCAAAATAAGGAGGAAAAAAACCCACTAAAGGTTCTAGACTGGTTGAGCTTCCCATTCTAGTTGGCACAACTACTAAGCGGCTGTGTGATGTGCGTAAGTCTTTTCCCTGTCTGATCACTCCATCTAGAAACAATAGAAGATGGGCTTTTAACCTTAGTAGTAGCTGTTGAGCTAGACTCAGTTGCTAAGGAAGATTCACAGGACCCTGCACGGCAATGCTCATGAGTCCAGTTTCTTACAGGAGAAGGATATAACACACGGATAGCTTTGAAGTAAGGATATGCATCCAGCTGAAACCTGCCTCACAACGAGGGGTCTGGAGGGGCCAGGTGCAGGCTTCTATCCCCGAGTGGGACACCTGGAACTAGGGACATATCTCAGCTTAGGTATATTTATATTTTGCTTGCTACGTATGTATATCCTGTTACATAACCAGTCTCACCAGCAGCACCCTGCATGGGACTCCTGGAGACCAGGTGCAGACCATCTAGGACATGACTACCCATCAGCACCCAGAGAAGCTGGTCCCAGCCACCCCAAACCTCCCCCAGCCTCCGTGACCGAGCAACATGGCTGTCCAGCACATCTCCTGCCCTGCCCTGGAGTGGGTGCCTCGCAAGGGACTTCAGCAAACAGTTCACCATGCCATCCTCCCCCTGTTCCCCGGGCAAGGCCCTTTCATTTAAAAAAACATCGCTCTTAATTGGGCAGTAATTAAAATGGGCACAGATCTGTGCAGGTATGGTAGCAGCAGGGGCTGGGCTAGGTTTAGACTGACAGCAGAAGTGTCCAATGGCACCACACAGAAGTGCTCCTGGGTTTTGTGCTCATCCTACAATCCTTTCTGCGCCCTCGCCTGTAGCTACCTGCACTTTCCCGACATGTGGAATGATTAAGAGCCGTAACCAATCTAGGATTAATCAAATCCAGCTCTTCCTGTGGCCAGTTCTCCCAGGGCCGAGCCCCCCGACGGGGTTTTAACTCGCTCTCCCAATGCGGGATTATCATAAAAGCTATTAACTTCTACAATACCCAATTTGCCTGTGAACCTGGTATTCCAGCATTCAGCGGATCGGGTGCTGCTCTGAGCCTGTGGTGACGGTGTACAGAAGACATAATTATAGCCTGATTATTTTGTGCCTTTCAGTGAAATCTACCCTTTCCCATAGGCCCCACTTCATGCTCAGACCAGTTTAGGCTAGAGGCCCGGGACCCCGGTATTTCAGGATTCAAACCTTCTTGAGGACCCGGTCAAACTCCCTCCCTCAGGTTCCATGACTGGGTGGATTCCGATTGTCATGGAGAGGGGCCTCTCACTCCCTCTGCACAGGGGCATTGAAAGCCCTGAGTCCCCTCCTGGGCTCCTGGTGCCTGGGGACTTCTGGGGCAGGAGGGCCCAGTGAGTGAACCCACTGCTCTGCCATCCAGGCCCTTGCCTAGTCCCCTTTGTGTGCGAGGGGCTCCATTGTACCCTGTCATCTCCTGCCAGACAGAGAAGCTGGGCTGCAGCCCAAACAGGCCGCAGGGACCCCGGTGGAGCCCCCGGTTGCACTGAGTCATCATGGAAAGTGCGGGCTCAGCCCAGGGAAGGCCTCAATGAGCCGGAGACAGGAGCCCCGGCTTCTCTGGTAGGCTGTGCCGGACGCCAGGTCACCTGTGTGGGTGGCAGCCGGCTCTCTTACCCACCGCTCCCTGGAGGCCATCTGACTTGTACCAGGCCCACACTCCTGTGCCCAGACCTTCCCCTGAGTTACCAGTTCAGATGAGCCAGGTTTTGGAAAGACGGCGCTGGGGCCACCAGAGGGGAAGTGACGTCCCAAGGTCATTGAGCTTGTCGGGGCTGGGCTTAACTCCAGTCTGGGCCCTGTGCTTCAGACCTCCCAGGACTGGGCGGGTCATGGGATGGCTGGCCCTGGTGTGACCCGAACAGACCGCCCGCACAGGCCTGGAGGAGCAGGAGTCTGCCAGAAGCGCGTTCCTGGAGAGGCGTCAGGACAGTCCTGGTGCCACAGGGTTTGTTCCCAGAGTCCTTCCCCGAACGAGTGCGTCCGAGGTGCCTGGGCTTCCTGGGCTCCATTGCACGGGGACCTACTGAGGCAGAGAGGGTCTCCTTCACCACGACCGATGGTCCCCGGGTCCCAGGACTCCTCAGGGCCTGGCCATGCGTCTGCCACATGCCCAGGCCCCCAGCAGTGAGTTAAGGTGAATAAAGTACAGGTTCCCCCTTTCTGTTTAGTTTGGGTCTGCTGCAATGGTCAGACCAAAGGCCAGACATCAGGGCAGGAAGAGCCCGCACAGGTCCACCAAGTGCCTGGTGCCACAGACGAGGAGGCATCAGGCACAGAAGGCCAGGACGTGCCTGGATCACAGCCAGCAGGCAGAGGGCAGGCAGTGGATGCCTCCGTGCTCTGGACGCTGATTCCCAAGGTCACCCATGCAGGGACAGAGGAGATGGACCAGCAGAAGCAGGTGATACGAGGAGCTGGCCTCTCAGAGCAGCTGTATGAGGGGCGCAGGGGCACGGCCTGGGGTCCAGCAGGAGCGGGAAGGGGCCTCCCCAGTCACCAAGCACCTCAGGAAGGATTTCAGGGCTAGAAGGAGCCTGGAGCCAGAAGCCAGCCGACTTGGTCATGGGGGAGAGCCAGAGGCCCTGCCCCCACGGAGCCAGAGGTCAGGACAGGGGAGGCACAGGAGTCCCATTCCCCGTGCCCCACCAGGGTGAAGACTTCGGCTCTGGCTTTTCCCCCTCCCCTTTCCATCCTGCCGAGACCCCTGCTGTCTCAGGAGGCCTCCCAAATCCCAGCCAGCAGGCTTTGAAAACAACCAGGGCCTCATAACCTGAAGGGCAGGATTGATGAGAAAATAAATTCCTGATTAGTGTTTTAATTTTAAGGATCTTTAGAGAGGACTAAACAGCCAGGGAGGCTGGTGAGAAACTCTGCCCTTATTAAAACCATAAATCCTCCACTGGATGGAAAACAGAGTGGGGCAGAAAAGCTGAGGGGAACAGGCAGGGTTTCCTTTAGAACGAGAGCTGTTGAGGTGCAGGAGCCGGAGAGGCCAAGCTGCACAGATGGTCCCCACCTCCTTCCCCAGAGTGGCCCCCCTGGGTGTGACTGCATTGGCAGTGTATTCTTGTTCCTGTTAGGTGGGGCCCCAGGATGGGACTCCTGCTCCGGGTAGTGGTGGAGGTGGGAGGTGGAAGCTGGGAGAGTCCACCCTCTCTTCCCACTGATCAGTGCTGTGCCTGGGTAGTGTGAATGCCCCTCAGTCTTGGTCAATGGGAGACGCACAGAAGCCAGGAGGCTCAGCTCATGGGACTCTTGGTGCTGCTCTATGCCTCAGCTTCCCCATCTGCTGACAGGAGGAAAGACTGTTGGCTCACCAGGGTTGTGAGACCCTGAAATGAGATGATGCACACACAGTGCTCAGACGCGTCGGCCCTTAGAAAATCCCCTGTGAGTGCTGCTTTTGTTTGTACTGCCGGCCGGGGTGCGTGGAGGAGGAGCTTTACAGCTTTATCCATGCATGATTGATGAGCACCAAACACCACCTACCGGGTGTACACAATCTGGATGTGACCATGGGCTAGCACCTCCGAGACCATCGCCAGGTCACGGGGATACCCGCACCCTTCACTGCCAGAGTGTCCTGGTGCCCGCACTTTGCTCCTTTGTTCCTGTGGTAAGAACACCTAAGGTGCGTGCGCCCTTGTAACCATGTTTCCCGGGAGCAGGAGAGTACGGGCCACTCTGGTTGGGCGCCTCGGAGGTACGTCTCTGGGGCCTATGCCCTCGTGTAACCCAGACTCTGCTCCCCTCAAGCCCCCCGTGTCCCCCCAGTCCCCTGCTCCTGGAGACCGCCATGCTGCCTTCCACTTCTCAGAGGTGGACTGTTCCAGAACCTCGTTCCCGTGGGATCCTGCAGCGTTGTGGCTGGCGTGTTTCTCTTGGCATGTCCTCTGGGTTTCCCTGCTGACCCGTGGGGCAGGATTTCCTTCCTCTGGAAGATGGGGTGCTATTCCTTTGTGTATTTACACCACATTTTCTTATCCGCTCATCTGATGGACGTTTGGGGCATTTCCACATTTTGGGGACGTGGACAACGCCACAGCGATCGTGGGACTATGTGTGTCTCACAGAGTGCGACTTTAGGTCTCTTAGACGCACACCTGGAAGTGAGACCGTGAGACTGGATGGTAGTTCTGCTTTTGACATGAGAAGAACCTCCACGCAGTTCCCTGTAGTGGCCGTCACCCATGTTTACAGAGGGACGTCCTGGGCCCAGAGGCCTGGAAGGGCTGGAGTGGGGACTGAGCCCTGCTCTGTAGCCGAGTCCCTCCCAGTGTCCTTGGGGCTGTCCTCTGTGGGAGTTAGACTTGCCACTTAGGGGCCTGGACCCAGCCAGCAGCCACGCCAGGTGGACGAGAGAGGGTGCCCAGGGAGTGCGTGACTCACTGACAGGACTCGCAGCGGCACAGCAAGGCAGGAAGAGGAGGTGGGGGTCTAGGGTGGAGAGCCAGCGTCCTGGCTAGGGGCTGCCGAATGTGTCAGGGACCCCTGGAGACATCTACCTCATTCCTCTTCCCTCCTCCCCTGGCTTCCCTGCCCATCGCTGTTTGGGAGATCCAGGCCTCTAATTCCTGAGGTGTAGGGTGGGGGCCACACTCCCTGTAGAATGTGAATTGCAGGACGCAGTGCGGGCTAGGCTGGGGCAGCTGGGAGGCCCATGTGGTAGTGAGGGGAAGCCCCTTTGGGACTTTTCTAACCCAAGACCCCTCTGTGGAGGCAGTTGCTGCTCAGGGCCTTGGTGAGAAGTTCAAGGTGGAGGTGGCTGTGGCCTGTCTCAGGAGGAGGCATGGGTGGTCTTGTGGGGTGAGGCTGGTGAGCAGAGTCCCCACGTCCAGTGTGGGCCAACAGGAAGCCTGTTGTGCTGCCGTGTCCTGCAGGGCTGTTTATTCAGATTCCAGAACCAGGTGGTGAGGGGACTGAGAAAAGACAAACAGATACAAAAGTAGAGAAAAAACTGGGGCCCAGTGGTTCAGCTAACCTCTGATAGAGGAAGACTGACCACGAGCAAGTTCGGCACATTTATTATTTAGGTTTCAACATCAAAGGGATTTATTGTGAGAAAGTTACTTTAAAACAAACAGAACCAAAAGTGAAAGGTACAAACAGCCCAATTATAGTTATCAGTTTGTACCCATAATTCGCTACCCCTGGGTAGCTGGCCTTTGAACCTTAGGTCATGGATTGATAAATTCTGGGGCTGGCACAGAATTCCTCTTTGAAAAGGGCATCACCGTAGCAACTGGGCAATCTTGGATGGGTGCCTTTGCACCAGGAAATTCTGAAGAGAGGTATTGCCTCTTCTCTGGGCAGTTCAAGGACCATAATTCAGTTTCTGCTCCTGACATTGTGCAAAGAAGGGGGAGGTGGAGGCGTCTAGCAGCCCCACAAGACACCTCTGGGATCTGAGGAGGCCTTGAGATGCCTGAGCCTCTTCTGTCCTTGCATGGTGGGGTGGCTTCTCCACCTGGCAAAGGTCACTGTGCTCAGAGTCACCATCCTGGCTAGGGCTTCGGGTCTCCCTGTGCACATTCTCAGCCGATGGTGCTGACCTGGTCCCAGTCCCTGCAGGCCATCCAGGTATTGCCACATCACAGTTTACTTTTTAATAAGGGAACTTGAGCTTAGAGGCAGTTGGGGCCCTAGGGAGCCCCACTGCAAGTTCAAGGGCACATGGCCCCTCCTGCTCTCATTTACTAGTTTCCTCTCATTTAATTTTAATTGCTAAAAGTTATCTGTGGAGTCTTCTCATTCTTTCTGGTAGCTCCAGGGCGGGGGCAGAGGGAGGAGGTGCTGGCTGCCCAGCGTGGAAGAGTGCAGCTCGCCTGGCTTTCCTGCTTCCCTTGGGAATCTGCACAACTTGGCTCTGCTGGGGTCCAGCACAGAGCAGAGTCGGATATGGTAGCACCTCAGTGGTCAGCCCAGGCACTGTTTGGTTAACAGGGCAGGATTTAGAGCCAAGCTGCTTGCTTGGGTTCCATTTCTGGCTTGCCTGCTTTTTTTTTTTTTTTTTTTTTGGTACTTTTGCTGGGTTATGTTGGGAAAGTTAATTACCCTTTCTGTGCCTCAGTTTCCTTCACTGTGCAGTACAGTGGGAATGTGAATGGTCCCCTTAGAGGGCTGTTCTAAGTCTTTTCTCCAAATCTCAGTCTGGTGTGTTGTCCACCTGCTGGGGGTCCCAGGCTAGCCCCAACATCTCAGTGAGGCACCTGGCTGCTCCTGCTGTTGCCCACAGCTTCAATGGCCTGCTGTTTGGGGTCACTTGCACATGCCCTTGGTCACTTCTGGTTGCCTCTCTCCTGTTTCTGCTCTGCCTGGGGCTCACCCTGACCTCTGTCTTGTCATCAATCCTCTCCCCCATCACCACGCCACCAAAACCACCATAATAGCAGCTTCCTTCCCAGGGCCACAGGCCCTGGATTCTGTCACCCAGAGTGGGTCACCTAACCCTCCAACTGCCCCTACAGCCAGTGTCATTGCCGCATTTGCAAAGGAGGAAACCAAGCACGTGAATGTGACCTGCCCAAGGTCACAGCTCACGGAAGGCACAGTGGGATTTGAGCCTGTGTCTACCTGCAAATGGACAAGGGCTCTAACAGGGGGGTTGGCAGGGGTGCAGGTGGACACAGAGGGACTCAGGTGGCCGCAGTGGAAGCCGAGCCAGGGTTGGGGACAATGAGCAAGGAGGCCGGGCTGTGTGGACAGCGCCTTCCTCTCCACACCTATGGTAGCTTGAGGCCATGGCAGAATCTTCTGGAATAAGACAGGGAGAGAGGTGGAGCCTGGAGAGGAAGCCCAGATGGATGAGTCGGGCAGAAAATTCTACCCCTTGCCAGCTATTCTGGGTGTCGGCAGTGGCCAGAAAAGTAGTCATCTTGGTAGGTGGCCTTGAGCCCACAGACTCAATGTCCAGTTACCAGTGTTGTGGCAGCAGGGAAAGAGGATTGGCTTAGTAGATGAGACGGACCTTGGCCTAAATCCCTAGTCTGTAGCTTGCTGTGTGATCTCAGGTACACCGCTTACCCTCTCTGTGCCTGTTATGGTTTGAATATGAGGTGTCCCCCTAAACTCCCGTTTTAATGCAGGAATGTTCAGAGGTGAAATGATGAAATTGTAAGAGCTGGAACCTAATCAGCCCATGCTAGTTTGAATGGATTACCTGGATGGCAAGTAGGGTGTGGCTGGAGGGCATGGGTCACTGGGGACATCCCTAGAAGGGTGCGTCTTCCCTGCGGCCCCTCCCCTTGCCCTCTCTGCTCCCTGCCCTGCCCTGCCAGCAGGACCAGCTGCCTCCACCTCTGGCCCAGAGCAATGGACTTGCCCACCGTGGACTGAACCTCTGAACTGTGAGCGCCAGGTAGGCTTTCCCATCTCCACGCCCATCTTCTCAGGTATGTTGGTCATCATGACATTAAGGCTTTGGACGGGGGTCAGTCAGCACAGCCTGCCAGGGGCTTCCAGTGGCGACCCCGCTGTGAGCTCCTGGAGAAGTGAAGCTCCCCTGCAGGCAGGAAGCTGGACAGCCTGAGGCTCCTCCGTGCTGGCAGCCAGTGTCCCAGGAGGACCCTGGGAGGCAGAACCGGGCAGGGCCAGCTCAGCTGAGCGCATGCTCCAGGGCACAGCTCTGTGTCCTGCGTTTTTCTGCTTTCAAGTGCAGGAGCTGGAGACGGACACCCAGGGGAGATCACCTAAGAGGAAGGGCGCCCTAGCCCTGCTGCCCGACGTCTTCTGTCTGCTGCTCAGACGCTCTGTGACCTTCTGCAGCCTCCATGACCCCAATGAGCCTCAGTTTCTGCTTCTGTAAAGTGGGGACAGCACCTGCCCCTCTGGGTTGTCAGGAGGCTGGGACGGATGCGAGCTGCAGGAAGAGGGGCTGCTGCGTGAGCTGTGGGTCTCCCTGCCTCCCCTCCACCCCTGCGAGTGCAGATGGGAAAATCGAGGCTGCAGGTGACAGTGTGCACAGGGACGAAGCTGGTCCAGTGGAGGTGCAGAGGGTGGCCCAGAGCTGGCTGGCTCCTGGCCTGAGACCACCCGCTCTCCCTCCTGGCCCGTGACAGCCCCCTAGGGCTCTAGGAGCGGGAAGGTGGTTCTTCCTCTCCCCCAAATACTTTCAGTGAAGCTAAAAGAAGATCCAAGGGTCTTGGCTGCCCTGGGACCATCCTGGGGTGAAGACATCGGCTCATTTTCCTTTTCCTTTTTTAAAATTTATTACTCTCCCATTTCCCAAGACCCATGATATGCCAGAAACTGTGCTAGGCCCGCCACCCACATCATCTCATTTAGGCTTCATGAATGCTATTTCCCTCATCTCACCATTGAGGAAACAGAGAGGTCGAACCTTCGCCCTAACCCACACAGCTGCTCAGAGATGGCGGCGCTGGGACTCACGACTTTTGCCCTTCCGCTTCCCGTTGGCGGAAATGCTTCAGTCCTGTGGCCACAGCCAGCTCTGCACCCTCTCTGAGCCTCAGTCTCCTCGTCTGTAACACAAGGATGCTAGATCAGAACACAGGAGTACCGTGTGGATTAACTTGATTAATGCACACACACCGGCATTTGGAAGAGGGACTCGAGTGAGTTTCTGTCAGTAAAGTGGAGCTATTGCCAGCTCCCCTGACCAGCACAGGCCATGATGCCAGGCAGTGGATGGCATCGGGCACCCTGCGTCTTTTTGTAGGACTCAGCTGTGCCTCGGAGGTCTGTGATGGGGGCTCATTTGGTGTTTATGTAATGAACGTGAACAAAGCTTGTATTGGACCCATGAACTTCAGACAGTATCTTACCAACTCCCACAGCAGCCCTTTGAGATAGGCCGGGACTGGCCTCCTCACCTCAGATTCAAAGGGAGCTCACTGTGGCACAGAGAGGTTAAGCAACTTGCCCAAGGTCAAACAGGACTTGGACGCCGGCTGCCTGGCCTTGGTCTGTGGACTTGGCCATTGCATTTCACCCGCTGTCTCTTGGTGTCTTCTCCCCTCCCAGTCACGAGAACTGAAAGAGGAGCCGCTTTCTTTACGGGCTTGAAGCCAACAATCACCCCAGCTACTCACCATGTGATGAATGATTATTATCTTATCTCTTGGGAATGAAATAGACTCGCCACGGTTATAAAACCGGTTTCGCCAAGGTCTGTGGGCCTTCTCCTGGGAGATGAGGGGACATAGGCCCAAACCAAGGCACCAAGCTTTAAGGACTATTAAGGAGGAAAATTACCCAGCAGCTGAAAAACTGGACCAAGTTCACTGGCGTCCCTGACTATTATCCTCCTTGTTTATTTTATAAGCAGCTAAATCAGAGTCTCTAGAGACAGGAAGACCAGGCCTATTCTTTGGGGGCCCCTGCCATGATCTGTGGCCAGAACAACCTCAGCAAAGACTTTCCCAGGGAAAGTCATCCTGGGGGTGAACCTCACGTGTAACAGCCAATTTCTGGACTTACCCCAGGACCAGGGCCTCAAGGGTCATCTGGTACAGTACCTTTCTCTTTGAAGAGGAAAGAATCCAGGCTCAGAGAAGGAAAGTGACTTATAAAAAGTCATACAGTCAATGGATGGAGACTGAGACTTTATGCTCCCTGGTCACTCTTTATGACCTTGACATTGACAACAGACTTCACCTTTGTCTGATCTGGACCACAGACAACCAAGAGAGCATACGGGTGATGACCGTAGACCCCCCAAGGGCAGCCAATCTGTGTGTTTTCTCTGCTGGATCCCCAGGGCCCCACCAGAGCCTGGAGGATAGTAGATGCCCATTAAAGCTTTTTGGAGTGACAGAGGGAAGGAACAATCTGTTGGGCAGAGACAGTGGACACATGGATGCCTGGAAGGTCTTTCCTGGAGGGAAACACTCTAGGATTGAACCTCAGGGATGTGTGTGCTGGGGGAGGCTTGGGCAGAGCTGGGGAGCCTCCCAGGCCCAGGCAGGGATCCCACCTCCAGCAGCTCCACCTGCTCTTCCCCAGGCCACATCTGCCCCGTTGTGCCTGATCTCATGTAGACCCGAGGCCTGGCTGTACACCACTGAGTGACAGCTCGAAGCCTCATCGGGGGCACAGGGTGCGGCCAGTTCTCTCCTCTGATAGGAGATCCCCTCTGACCTCCTACCCCTCCCAGGAGGACCCTGGAGAGCCAGCAGTCCCCAGGGCAAATAGGACCTGGTTGTCTCAGGCTCTGAGCAGCTGCCTAGGGCTCGGAGACCTAGGACACTCCAAGCCACCCGAGTTACATCATAATATCATGGCAGCAGCTGTCATGTGTCAGGAGCCAGTTTTCTGCCAAAGTCACGGCTGTGTTCTGTGGATCTCACACGAACCTCCCACAACAGACAGGGGTGGGGAGGCCCATGGCCAAGGTTATGAAGGAGAGGCCCAGAAACATGCAGCACCCCGTCCAAGGTCACATGGGAAGGGGAAGAGTCGGGAGCTGACTATGGGTCCATCAGGCCCCAGAGCCGGTGCTCGGGTGGCCCTGGGCACACTAATCCTTCTGCTTCTCCACCTGTTAGCGTGGACGTGACTGCCACTGGGGAGGTACCCAGACTTGTCCCCAAGACCCAGGATGGCCCAGCCACACCCAGGCAGACCCTTCCTCATCCATATCCCAGGTTGGCCCAGGGGCACTGTCTGGGTCCTGCAGATCCTCAGAGCGAGGCTCACCTCTCAGCTGGGTCCTTGGAGTGGAGACACCTGGGTCTCCGCAGCACTGGTCCTGCACCTGTTCCGGTGCCCAGGGTCTCGCTGCTCGCTGGCTCAGAGCTGGGCCACCTGGCTGATTGCAGCAAAGAGGCCAGTCTAGTCCTGCTCGGCCATCTCAGCTGTGCTTCTCGCTGTGGAACCTGGGGGAGGCCTCTTTGGGAGGCTCAGTGGCCTGTCATGGAGAGGGCGAGAACTCCCTCACAGGGGTGCAGGCAGGACTCACAGGTGTGGTGTTCCTTCTCTATAGTGCACTATCTTTGAGTCAAGCCAGAGCATCTAGAGCATCTTCTCCATCAACGCTTCCCTCTCGGGGCCCTGGCAGGGGGGAACATGGGCAGCCTCCTCTCCAGATCCCAGCTCTGGGCCTCTTCCCTGGCCCAGCCTCTGAGCCTGTGTAGCAGTCAGCTACTGTCGTAACAATGCTGCAAAACAAATGGGCCCCAAACTCAGTGGCTTCCAGCAACAATTGTGTATTCTCACCTCCGTGTGCTTGCACGTAGACTGTGGTCTGGTTTACGATGGGCTCTGTTTCAGGATCACATGGCACAAACTTGTGACCCAGGCTGAGGGGCAGCGGCTGCTCAGGGCGCCTCTTCCTGGTGATCTCCGGAGGGCAAAGGAGCCAGGAACACTTCAGCCCTCTGCTCTGCCATGTCTGCTAACATTTCTTGCTCAAAGCAACTCACACGGCTAGGCCCAGCTTAGGTAGTGCAGGGGGCCATGGCCTGTCCCCAAGGGAAAGAGCAAGAGTGAGTATTGGGCTGAGCAGTAAACCCATCACTCGGGACCAGAAGGCCTTGCTCGAATTCAAAACTGGGAGAGGCCCATGTGGGGCCACTTGTGGCCTGGACCCTCTCCTCACCCTGGGTAGAGCAGAGGGGTGGCCTGGGCTGGGGAAGGGGCGACAGAGAGGTCAAAGGGGGCAGTTTTCATCATGTGACCTCCATCAAGTCTCTGTGCTCTAGGTACCTGATTCTCTACCTGCGCATCCTCCAGGCCCTTCTGTGGGCCCTGACAGCCCAGGGACCCTCCTCCCACTTCTTGTCCTTCCCATCCTCCCTCCTCCCCATCCTCCTCATCTTCCCCCCTCCCCTCCTCCATCCTCCCCCTCCTCCCCTCCTCCCTTCCTCCCCATCCTCCTCGCCTCCCCCCTTCCCCATCCTCCCCCTCCTCCCCTGCAAGGCTGAGCCTCTTGAGTGGAAACAGAGGGGCCCATGCCACGCCCAGCTGCTGTCATTTGGCCCACAGACCCCTCCCCTGGCCCTGCAGAGATGATCTCCCTTTCTGGCTCTCTTGCAGCCCCCGCCCTGGGCAGCCAGCTGCTTGCATGGTGGGGACAAAGGTGGCCGTAACTCCAGATCACCTGCTGCAGGTGCTGGACAGTGACTTGTGTACGTCTGTCATCCTCGCAGGCGAGACTGGGGGGCCTTGGTGCGGCTGTGCCCACAGCAGGGCGGGGTGGTCTGTGGGGCCAGGGTGACGCCCTCTCTAGGCCTGGGGTCCCCCGTGCCCGAGGCTGGGGTCTCCAGGCCCCTCTGGCTCTGCTGTCCTGTGGCTCCCACTGATCCACCTTCTGTCAGAGGTCCGTCTTTGTGGTGTTCATGTGCCTGTGACTTCTCAGGCCCCTGCCCACCTTCCAGGCCCTTCTCTGCCCTAAGCGTGCATTTTAGAGCGTGGCCGTTGGTCCAGGCAGAGGCGCGCTTCCCGCACTCCTGGCAGCTTCCTGGCCGTGCTGGAGATGGACGAGGGCAGGCGTTTGGGGGTCTGGGTCCCAAGGTCACTCTTCACTCACCAGTGCCCCACCCAGGGGCTGGCTCAGAGCCCTCAGCCACCCAGGCCCTGCAGATGGATGGGCTTTTCAAACACAAGGTCACCTCATTCCCAGAGGAGGTGCCCCGATGCCCTGAGGTGCCCTCCTGTGACCCTGAGTGTACAAAGCTCAGCTAGGTCCAAATGCATTGGCCCAAGGGACCCCAGGAGGCAGGAGCACAGTGCAGACCCAGGAGGTATTAGAGAGGAGAAGCCGTGTCTTCAGTCAAGGGACCCGGACCCCTGAGGCAGAGGGGGAGCTGGGGACAGGAAGCACGCCCCTCCGTCTGCTGTCCTGCCCCTTTGGAGGAGCCAGACCCCAGAGCCTACAGATTTGGCCAGTACCCTTAGCCTCACAGGACACAGAGCAGGGCTAGGAGCAGAATGGTGCCTTGGAGGGGACAAACAGAAGATGGCCAGCCTGGGGTGCTGAGGAAGGGAGAGGCCATCAGCATCTTTCAAGTTGACTGCCCCTCCTTCTGCTCCCAAGGCCCAGCTCTGGGCCTCCTCTGTGTCTATCAGGATCTGAGAAGTACCAGGGCTTGGGGTTCAGACAGACCATGAGCAGCAGCCTAACTCCACCCGACTGGCCATGGTGCCTTGACCATGGTACTTAACGTCCTTGGGCTTCAGTTTCGTCATCTGCAAGATGGGGACAGGAGCATCTGGCTTGGAGGCAGCAAGTGCTCCACAGTAAGTGCTCAATAAATCACCTTGGTTCTTAGTTCTGTCAGCTCCTCCTGTCCCTTCTGGCAGGACCCCTGGGCTGGCTGGGCGCCTCCTCCACACGTCCTCAGGCCTCTCCTGAGCAGCAGGGTGGAGGCACACAGCGTTCCTCAAAAGCCATTCCCAGCCGGCCAGTGGTGCATGCCTGTGATCCCAGCACTTAGGGAGTCTGAGACAGGAGAATCGCGAGTTCAAAGCCAGCCTCAGCAACGGCGAGGTGCTAAGCAGCTCAGTGAGACCCTGTCTCTACATAAAACACAAAAATAGGGGTGGGGATGTGGCTCAGTGGTCGAGTGCCCCTGAGTTCAATCCCTGGTACAAAAAAAAAATTAAAAAATAAAAACAAGAAGAGCAGCCAGGAGCAGTGGCGCACACCTGTAATCCCAGCACTTTGGGAGGCTGAGACAGGAGAATCCCAAGTTCAAAGCCAGCCTCAGCAACGGCGAGGCGCTAAGCAACTCAGTGAGACCCTGTCTCTACATAAAACACAGAATAGGGCTGGGGATGTGGCTCAGTGGTCGAGTGCCCCTGAGTTCAATCCCCGGTACCAAAAACAAAAACCAAAAAAACCCACCATTCCCGCCCTTCCCATGCCTGGGGAATGAGTCAAGTTCTTGACTGTAACAACCAAGGCCGATCAGGTCTGGCTTTACCTAACCCCTTGCCAGGATCTGCCAGTTGGTCCCTTGGTCCACCTGGGATGTACTTGCTGACCCCAAATAGCCTTTATGCTTTCCAGCCTCTGCAGATGCCACGTTGTCCTCCTGGCCTGGATGTCCCTTCTCCTCTATCTCACTGGGGGGCTCACGTGCCCCGACCTCCATGCGGACGCCTCCTCCCACACCCAGAGACCCAGTGGGCCACCTGCGCTTCTTTGTAGCATGGACTCCTTGGTGCCCCATGAAGGAAGCAGGCCTGTGCTGTCCCCACCCGTCTTCAGACACACTGTAGGCGCGTCTTCGTGGGTCTCTGCAATTCCTAAGCCAGGAGGGACTGGGCGGGGACCTACTGCACACCAGGGGGTCTGTGCACACTGCACACAAGGGGACCCCCACGTGTCGTGCTGCTCCTTAGAGGAGCCTAGCCACGTCTGGGAGCCATCACCCTTGGGCGAATGCAAGTGGCCTGCCTGGCTGGGAGGTTGGAGGTGCCGACGTGGAACCAGGACCACCAGGCTCTGGAAGGGGCTCTCCTGCTCCTGGGGGCTCAAGAAATACCTGGAAATGGAGGAGGGAATAAAGGAAGGAGGCGCTGGCAACATGCCCAAGGGTGAGGAGCCGGAAAGACGCGGCTTCAGCCCAACCTCCGACCTCGGGGAGGCGCCCACTGCCTGTGGCCTCCCAGCCTCCCAGTCTCCCTGGCTCTCAGGATACAGGAGAACAGCTCTGGTCCCCTCTGGAACCCAGACAGCATCAGAGCTTCCCAGCAGGGAGGACCCACAGCTCACAGGGAGCCCAGGGGGCCCCATCGGCGACCTTGAAGCCAGCAAGTCAAACATCTCGACACGTCCTCTCCAGGCTGGACAGGGCCCTGGATACTTCCTACCCACAGGTGGCCCGATTGCTGCCTCCTCCTTTGGACTTCCACTT
This sequence comes from Geosciurus inauris, assembly GCA_004024805.1. NCBI lineage: Eukaryota > Metazoa > Chordata > Mammalia > Rodentia > Sciuridae > Geosciurus > Geosciurus inauris. The sequence goes on from PVHX01018745.1 coordinate 33,605, forward strand.
GCCAACCACACTCTTACCTAAAAATGGCCCTGGCCGCTCACCAGGGCAGCTCTTGCAGCAAAGCTCAGGGGTGTCAGGGAGCCCCCAAAGGGACCCGCTGATGCTCCCTGCAGCTGGGCCCCAGGCTTCGTTGCCAGAGGCTCTTTGTGGGGAAAGGCTGGGCATCCCAGAGGATCCCAAATGACGGCAGAGAGCATCTGGGCCTGTGTGTCCAGGGACCCAGTGACACCTCACAGACGGGGCAAGAGCTGCCCTAGCCTCCCGGGGGATGAATACCACCATCTGGGCCCATAAATCAACCCTTTTGTCCCTCACCAGGGACACTCTGGGGAAGAAGGTCACTGGCCTTGCTGTGGACGGAACAAGGGTCAACAAGCAGAATTGGCTAAAACGGTGTCCTGACCTGAGGCTCAGAAGCGCCTGCTCCAGGGCCCCGGTCACCCCGTGGAACGTCCCTGTGAATGATGAAGTCACGAAGGAAGTTCTGCTAATACATGGGATTCTGCACTGCTGTCACTCAAGCCTCGAGATGTGCCATGGATGGTGGCGGAGAGGCAGAGACCCAGCCCGGAGGATGGGCACGTGCGTCCTCTTGCTCATGCCCCGACTGGAGCGCCCTGCCCTGGCCAAGTCTTCAACATTTGGGTCTCAACCCGAATGTCATCTTCCCAGAAAGGCGTCCCTGGCCCCTCTCTCTAATGGAGTCCTGGCCCCTCTATTCCACTCAGATGCTCCCGTGTCTCTAGATTTCACTTCTACCATAGCATATTCCAGAGTGAAAAGTTCTCCCGTGGTGACGCTTTTGCTGGCTCCGTGGCTGCGAGCACACTGAGGACAGGGCTCTTGTTCCTCCTGTCCTCTCCTGTGTTCCTGAGCGCTTTGCACTGGCCTGTTCTGTAGTGGACCCTCTTTCACTCAACATTTGCCCAGAACCTTCCAGCAGCCAGGCCAGGGCCAGGGCCCAACCATGGCCCAGCTGCCGCCCTCAGGAGCTCCAGTTTGGAAATAGGTTAAGTGCTGGACATTCCTGGTTGTCCCTGGAGAAAAGCACCCTTCCAGGCCTAGCCAGACTCTAGAGACGCTAAGCAACACATCTGTGCGTGTTTCCTTTACAAACCAACCAGAGCCCACACCCAACCAGTCCCCTACCAAGCCCCTTGGTGTCTCCCCCCAGGAACTAGACGGCTGGGGACAGTCCCTGTGGCTGAGTCCCCTGAAGCCACTCAAACACAGCCAGTCGTATACTGCATCCATGATGCAGGCTCCTGCCCACCTTTCTGGCTCTCGTGTGTCCTGACCTGCCCTGGTGCTGCCCGTGTGGTGTGGTGTGGCCGCCCCTCAGCTGGGAGCTCTGGGGAGCAAACTTCCTGAGCAGTGGCTCATGTCGTGACCTCTCAGCCTGGCACTACTGACTCAGAATAAAGCCAACGTCTTACTGCAGGTCCTGAGGGTGAGGCCAGCCCAGGGCGCTGGTACAGCCACAGGGAGGGACGTGGAGCCCCTGGTCCAGTCGAGCTGGCCCAGGAGCCCAGCAGCTGCCTGGGGGAGGCAAGGCCTTCGAAGCACGGGCTCAACCCCGTCAAAGTGCTGCTAGCCAAAGAAGGGGAAGGGCCTTCTGGAAACGTGAATGATCCACGGGCTGGAGCAGAACAGGACCACGGGAGGGGAGGCTGCGGGGTGAGGTCAGCCTCGAGGCTGGGTCTTGCTTTGCAGCTGGGGGGGCAGCACCTAGAGCTGTAGGAGCCCGTCAGAGGCTCGGTGCCTGGGTACTTTTCCTCTGAACCAGCGTCCACTTGGCTGCTGTCCTGCGTGTGGGACTCGGTGCGTCACCAGTGCCCAGCTGCCACTCATCAGCCCCCGCTCGCCCTCACCCCCACTCCCTGGGCTGAGTCACTCGAGGGGCTGTTGTTTCTGCAGGGCGCAGAGGCTGAGTCACACCTGCCCTCATGCCCAGCTCCCACTCTCCCACCCCACGCCCAAGCGGGGGACAATGGAGAACGGAGTCATTTTGCAGCTGTGGATGACCGCTCCCTTGGGACCTGACGAGCACCCTCTCCTGAAAAGACGGGATGGGGGTGGGGCGAGGAGTAGGGCCACGTGGGAAGGGTGACTGGGCTTGGTGTGTCCCCGTCTGGGTCCCCAGGGGTCTGATGGACTTTTCCATCTTCTGCTGTCACCTTATGGGCCTGGCCTGGGTCCCTGCACCAGAGAGGAGCCCCTCTGCCCTGGCCGGGAAAGACTGCTAGGGGCACAGGAAGCCTGACGCCCGAGGACCATGCCCATGGCCAGGGGACCTCAGGCCATGGTGGCCCTGGAGTGAGAATGACCTGATCCTGGACTCCTGCAGCCTGGGCCTGAATGGAAGGGACGTGGGCTCTCGGGGGGTGTCTCCTGTGGTGACGGATGTTAATGGAGGTCTGACGCGTCCCACAGCAGTGACCCAAGCCTTTAAATCTCTGTCATTACGGGGTTTAAATCTATCCGCCGAGGTGGGCAATAGGTGAACAAGGACATAAATATGAAGTCCACACGTGACGAGCACCAGGAAGCAGATGGAGCAG
>PVHX01018746.1:0-36152 GCA_004024805.1 Geosciurus inauris
GGGTACCAGGGATTGAACTCAGGGGCACTCAACCACTGAGCCACATCCCCAGCCCTATTTTGTGTTTTATGTAGAGACAGGGTCTCACTGAGTTGCTTAGCATCTCTCCATTGCTGAAGCTGGCTTTAAAATCACAATTCTCCTGTCTCAGCCTCCCAAAGTGCAAGGATTACAGACATGCACCATCTTGACAGTGTGAAACTTTGGGGGTTAAACAAGGAATGTACACCTTAGGGGGAGAATACAGCCCTCTCCAGATGGACACATAACAACCCCTTGACGTGGGCATTAATCTTTAAAAAGGGACAGTAGTTAGGGGCTGAGCTAGAGATGGAGCCAGAGCAGAGTAATGCAATTTTGTGCTGGTTTTTCTAGCATTTGTACTTTGCCCTCGTGTTCCTTTTTGCACAGCGAGGGCCAAGGGCAAGGGCTAAGGACGTGGGCTGGGTTGCTCCCAGAATGCTTGCTTTGCATTTCAAAGGTCCATGGGTGTCTCTTGCATTCCAATGGCTTGTGGACACTTCTCTTTTCAGACTCAGTCTTTCCTTTTCCATATTCCCAAATACCTATCTCATTTGCAATATGAATATTCTTAAGGCATTGGTAACTTCCCCCCAGACACCCTGTTTCTGAGTTCTTGACCAGGGAACTGGCTAAGATCCTCAACTTCACCCTGCCTGGAGTGCTGCCCTTTGTCCTACCCAGTGGGTGGGGCTCTGACTCTCCTGGAAAGCCTCCTAGCCAGCCACTTCCTGCCTGCCTCTGGCCGTGGCTCCCTCCACAGTTTCCCAGTGCCAATGTTCTGCTCCTGAGATGAACTGTTTTTCTAAAGAGGAATTGTTCAGCCCCCTCCCACAGGGTCTCCTGCCTAGCAGGTGTTCAGCGTCAGGTCCTGCCTTTCCCTACTGCCCTCTGTTTTTGTGACTGTTGTGGGACACACACAAACTCACAAGCTGTAATAATTTTTGTAATGCTTCAACTCTTATGGGCTCTCTCTGTTCACCCCTGCAATTTATATAATATTGCTTCCTTGGTCAAATACTCTTAAAGGTGACTCCCAATTACAACATGTCCCTTTAATTTGATCTTCTTTACAATAATCAACTATATAGCATGGGTTGTAGGATGCCCTCTGAAAAAACTAGATAACAACTACTAGCAACTGAAGACTAGCAATTCTAATTACTTAAATCAAAAGGATGGCATTTAACTTGTTTTGTAAATATTTTTATTGTGCAAAAATATGGCTAACTGGAAAATTGCCATTTTAACCATTTTTTTAGTGTATTATTCTGTGGCACAAAGAATATCTACAATGTCATATAACCATCATTGCTGTTTATTTCTAAAACTCTTTTAATCTCAAACCATAACCATTAAGCTATAACTTCCTCATTCCTTCATCTCCCAAACCTAGTAACATCTATTTTGCTTTCTGTCTATGAATTTGTACATTCTAAATATCTCATATAAGTGGAATCATACAATATTATTTTTTGTGACTGGCTTATTTTACTTAGTATAATGTTTTTAATGTTCATCCATGTTGTAGCATGTATCAAAATTTCATTCCTCTTCATTATAGGTATTGTAAAGACTAGATGGCCAGAAGGAGATGAATTAAAGCCGCTTGGCAAGGCTTTATTGAAAATACATGCTCTCGGGCGGAATCCTCCCTTCCATCAGAGCAGTCCGGGAGAATGGCGCTGGGGCTCCGGTGTAGGGAGAATTCGAAAGGCCCAGTCAGGAAGGGGAGGGCTTGGGGGCAGGAAGAGAAGGCCAGAGTCCTTCCTGGATAGGTCAGGAAAACTCGCTGATTGACAGGAGGCATGTCTACTGGTGACTGTCAGCATCTAGCTAGCCACTCCTTTTCGCAGCTGCTGACTGCAACTGCCCTGACCGGTCCCTTTAATTGGACATCTTGGACCCTGATCTGACCTAACAGGTATATGCCACAGTTTGTTTATCCATTCATCTATTGATGAACATTTAGGTTATTTCCTCCTTTTGGCTACAGTGAATAATGTTGCTTTTATTAAATGACTAGCAATTCTAATTACCCTAATTATAAAAGAATGGTATTTAACCTGTTCTTATGATTCATCTCTGTTCTAGATATTTCTAATCAGCCACATTCTTTCATCAGTTCTTTAAACAGTATACCAAACTAGACTAATGTTATATTATTTGTGAACTAGTCTCAGTCTGGGAATTATTTGAGGAGGTTTATAAAACACAAAAGAATCAAAATAGGTAAATAGAGGGAAATGAAGAGGAAAACCAAGGATGGCATTGTAGAACAAAGTCAAAGGTAACATGCACAATAATGTTTAATGTACCAGAAATTCTTATAAAGGAAGTAGGTCACAATTTTTAGGCCTCCCAGTGATTGAATGGAGAGAAGATTAGGCACAAGTCACAAGATCTATAAGACAAGCAAACAAGAAACTTTCAGTAGCTCAGGAGAAATAAGCACAGATGTTCCCCAGGGTGAATTACAAGAGATTGGAGAGAACTACTTATTGTAATAGATTACAACTTTATTATCTTTCTTACATGAATACAAACTGAGTTTCATATGGCTATTTCTGACAGTGCTGCTCAAGGGCAGATAAAAGTATAACATGAAGTAGAATTCAGAAAAACAATTACAAAGAGGATACAAAGAAGCGGCAAATGAAAGCTTTTCAGATATTCAGCTTTCTATCCAGGGATAGAATCTGTATCTTAACAGAAATGAATGGGCTGCATATTATCAAGGGTAATGTCTTAATTATTCATTTATTTCTGGTGGTATTTTGTTTGTTTGTTTGTTTTGTACCACGGATTGAACCCAGTCTCCCCCCCCCCCTTTTTGAGACAGGGAGTCACTAAGTTGCTTAAGGCCTTGCTAAGTTGCTGAGGTGGCTTTGAACTTGTGATTCTCCTGCCTCAGGCTCCCAAGCTGCTGGGATTACAGGTGTGTGCCACTGCACTCAACTCTTTTAATTATTTCTTAGAACAAAAATTTTTATGAATTGAGTAGCAGTGAAGTTTAGATTCTATTTCCTGAGAAGAACCTAGAAACCCTTTGCCCATGGTATTTATTATGGGAAAATTGATGGAGAAATCCTGTAAGCAGAAAATAGGCCTGGCACTCTTTTATTAAAATTAGAAGGACTAGACAACATCAAATGTTGGTAAGAATGAGGAGCAATGGGAATTTTCACACACTAGTATTAGGATATAAGATTGTATAACCACTTTTAAAAGAAGTTTGGTCATTTCTCATGAATCATATTGTAAAGCCAAGAGACCAAAAGGTGATAAATAAAACTGCTGGGTAAGGCTTTATTGGGAAATACACTTCCAAGCAAATTTCACTTCAAAGAGCGGGTCCAGGGCTGGGATTGTAGCTCAGTGGTAGAGCGCTTGCCTCGCATGCGTTAGGCCCTGGGTTCGATCCTCAGCACCACATACAAAGCAATATAATAAAGATATTGTGTCCATCTACAACTAAAAAAAAAAAGTATTAAAAAAAAAAAAAAAGAGCGGGTCCAGGGAGGATCGTGCACATGTTCTGTGGTACAGAAAATTTAAAGAGCCCAGTCAGAAAGGGGCAGGTCTAAGGCAGGAAGGGGGAGGCTTGAGGTAGGAAGAGGAGGTATCTAGAGTCCTGTGTCCTCTGGGATTGGTCAGGGGATCCTGCTGAGGTCAGAGTCCTTCCAGGATGAGTCAGAAAAAGTCCGCTGATTGGTAGGAGGTGCCATTACTGCTTACCTATCAGCATCTGTTTGGCTGTTCCTTTGCACATGCGGGCTGCTTGCTGCTTCATTCCACGAGGCCCGCGGCAGTGTTCGCCATGTTTGTGTGTTCTGTGTTCACCTCGCTAACCTAACACATATGACCTACATATTTCACTCCTATTTATTTACCCAAGATAAATAAATTCAAATGCTTGAATAAGGACTTGCACCAAAAGTTCATAGCGCATTATTGAAGGATATGAAAAGCAACATCTCCCAAGAGAGCCCCCAGGAAGACCTATAAAAAGCAGATTCCTCTTGGAATCAGTGCCCATTTTCTCCCCTGAAAATGTGCCACGTGGCATTCCACTGCTGCCTAATAAAGACGGTTTGCTGATCCATTTGAGGTCTACTCCACTTCTTAGTTATTTGTGCTTACAATTATCATAGTAATTAAAAAATGGAGAAAGTCTGTTTTCCATCAATAGGAGCCTGGATAAAAACTGATGGTATAGCCACACAACGAAATTCTATTAAACAATAAAAAGAGTAACCAACACAACCTTGAAACATGAATATGAGCCTCAAAAACATTATGCTGATAGAATTTTGACAGAGAAGGGAAATAGTGTGAAAACTTAAAAGCTGGAGTTAAGTCTGGATGTGGATTCTTGTCCATTTTCATGGCCTAAGACATACTGCCTCAGCATTGCCTCAAGGAAAATGAGAATAATAATCCCCAACTGTGAGAGTTAAACAAGCATAGATGGGATTTTATTTAGAATTATTCATCTAGATCATCACATATGTCTTCCTATAACTTATATTGATTTGATAGCACTTAGTAAAGATCAGTGTGGAACAAATGCTATCATTAGTCAAAACAAAAAAGAAAACAATTGGCAAGGAGTGAGAAAAGAGAAAATATGGTTTAAAGAGGGTATCATGTACAAAAATGTTATGTCTTGTTACCAAAAAAAAAAAAAAACAATTATGCTGAGTGAAAGAAGCCTTACCAAAGAGTTCATGCTATAGGATGTCATGTATGTGAAGTTCAATAAGAGAAAGGCCCATCAATAGTGAATAAACTAGAATAGTGGGTTCTTCTGGTGGGATGGGATGAGGATTAATTGTGACAGGGAAGGGCAAGCTTGCTGGGATAATGCTAACATTCTATATTTCACAGGCAGTAAAAAGAGACCCAAATTCATCAAATGGTACTTAAGATCTGAGCATAATCAATATGAATATTTTAGCTCAAAAGAAAACTACAAACAAATATCAAGCTCTTATTAGTGAAGAACATTTAGAAGGAAGTATACTAATGTCATCAACCTAATTTGAAATTCACTAAAAAATAAAGGTGAACAGAGGAATAGATATGTGAATAACTGATGAAGCAAATAAAGTACAATGTTAATGGTAGAATCTAGGTGATGGATATACAGCCATGTATTCTAAAATTCTTCCAACTTTCCTGTATGCTTCAAAATTTTTGCATTTCAAAAATCCAAAAGAAATTAGAAGTCTTAACCCAAATATAGAAAGTATGCCCATAGAAATGTGTATAGAAATGGGCATAAAATGAAAAGTGATTTAATAACAAAAATTGGTTTTTAAAAAAAAATTGTAAAAGAGACCTAGATGTCCTTGGGATTTTTATTATTAACCTATGGTATATTTTAAAAAATGTTTGTTAATAGTGTGTGTCACCAATCCTTTGGAAAAATTCAAACAAGGTAATTCCAAACCATACAAACATTGGCTGATATATTCAACTCAGGACATCACTACTGCAGTTTTAAGTAAAATCCACAGGGTGGCAGAGAAAAGGAATACCAGAAGATGTGCACATCTCTAAAATGAATAATAGAAGATATTTTATTGCTTCTGTTAACAGATCTGCAGACTTTAACATGAAATTCACTATACACGACACAGAACAAAATATGCCATCCAAGCCTCAACTCCGGTTTTTAACTGAGGTTTTTTGTTTATATGAAAAATGATGAAGATGATGACTTGCTATGCTTGTTCACTCGATTCTATGTCCTTTTAAAGGTTAGATGAGCAACTGACTTGCAGTGACCCCTTCTCATTGCTCACATGATAGATGAATCAGGTGCATCTGTCACCCTCTATGGTCTTTAGTGATCCCAGCCTCCCCAGTTCCTGTGGGAACCCAGAAGCCACTGGGCTTCTAAACCTTTGGTCAAAGCACTTGCTTCACACTGTAAACAGATCCAGTAGCACCCTTCCTCTTACTTTAAGCAAATGCTTTTCCCACTGTGATGAAGATTAAAAGCATCAGAAGTAACTGATATAAAGAGAGAGAGAAAAAGAATTCTTTCAATGCAATTACAAAGAGGCTAATAAGTGAGTCGGCTAGATATATTTGAGTTATTCATAGAAATCAACATATGTTTTATACATAAGATTAACCTCATGATTATTCTGTTTGAGCCGGCCTTGATTTGTCTCCTGTCATTTTCCAAAGTGATTCCTAAATTAAGCCAGTCACTCTCTAGTTCCCTTATTTGATCCACGCTTTGGGATGGCAATCAAGCAATGCTTTAAGAAAATGTCAGCAGTTGTCTGGTTTATTTTGTTTGGAAGCAGGAAGAAGATGAATGAGAAAATAAATATCAAATCTGTGAAGACAGAGTTCCTCTTGCCAATAGAGGGCATATTTTTGGACCATTGGGAATGATTGCCATGTAGTAATTTCTGCAGGTGTATCATGCTATTGGAACTCTCCAGAGATTATTAGTGCAAAGGAATCAGGGACATGACACATACAGCTTCAGGTATGAGATGCAAAATAAAGCAGATGGCTGCTCTCAGACACTAACCACTGAAAATACCAACCCCTGCTTTTTTTTTTTAATATTTATTTTTTAGTTGTAGGTGACAGAATATCTTTATTTTATTTTTATGTGGTGCTGAGGATCGAACCCAGTGCCTCACGCGTGCTAGGCAAGCACGCTACCACTGAGCCATAACCCCAGCCCCCACCAACCCCTGCTTTAACATGACAATTCTATAGCCTGTGGTACATTGTTCTGAAAAGCAATGTCCTTGACAATTCCCTCTCTTCCTTCTCTTCTTCCTCTCCTTAACCTGACAAATGCCACGAGAACTCACAATTTCAGACTCTTCTTGTTTGCCTCTGCTGGACTTGTCTAGCAAGTTGACTCATCCTTTTCCTAACTAGGCAGCAACCAGATAAATTGGTGTCATTTAGGAGCACACCCTTCTCTAAATGCTTATTCAGCTGCATTTCCAATAATTTGGAACTGCTATCTTCATTAACATTTCAATACCTATTTTTGACCTGAAGTTTTCAATCTGCCACTTTGTGATCACAATTCAAGCTAAGCACTTTATATTATGAAAGTGGGAAATGCTGTGCCAGCTGAAAGATACACTCTCATAACTATAATAATAATAAAACAAAAAAAAATAGTTTGTCTGAAAATTAAAGAATTCAGGACCCATCATGTTATAACAAATATGTGTTTTACTTAATATCAAGAAAAATAATATTAAAATATGTGTTTCCCAGCCGGGCGCGGTGGCTCAAGCCTGTAATCCCAGCACTTAGGGAGCCTGAGACAGGAGAATCATGAGTTCAAAGCCAGCCTCAGCAATGGTGAGGTGCTAAGCAACTCAGTGAGACCCTGTCTCTACATAAAACACAAAATAGGGCTAGGGATGTGGCTCAGTGGTAGAGTACCCCTGAGTTCAATCCCCAATACCAAAAAAAAATATATATATATGTGTTTCCCCAAAACCTTTTTGCTCAAAAATAGGAAAAATCTCTATTTCTCGTACTTATTCTTCCTTTTCCCCATACTAAATTGTTCCCCAAAGTGAAAATTTCTTATTTTAAAAAAGACAATTTTTCAATTAATTATAGTTACTTTTTAGTCAATACCATAGTTTTTAATGTTGTATACTGTCTTTCCCTCCAGTTAATTGGGTTGTTTCAGAAATAAGTCAACTGCTTGCAGACAGTCCTCTGTATGATAAATAAACTATGGGGCAAAATGTTGGCTTTAGATTATCCTTGTGGACAAATGTCAAAGCTAAGACACAGTAAGGTAGCATGACTTGCCCAGCTGATGCAAAAAATTCACATCTCTTGAACTGAATAGTTGGTTAGGATAGCTGAGCAGACTCTAGGACTAACTGGGCAAGTGCTTGGGGTCTAACCCCGATGGACCAGATAATAACACACTATTATGGTCTCAGATTCTAGCAAGCCAAACATCTGATGCATTTAAGCCATAGGTCAAAAGATAGATCTGTCAAGAGGACCTGTGTACATCCATTCATCCCCACAAATAGAAAGATAGCTAAAGCCCAAGTTCAGCAGAGGCCAGTGAATGGTGAAATTAATTACCAAGATTGGCATGTATACACACAACAATCTTGGGAATTTTAACTATACCAAGTATGCAGGAGCATCCTAATGGCTATATTGGATGAATCCATACGTCATGCTACATTTCCCCCCAAATGACACATCACCTGTTTATTAAAGACATCCTTCATTTATTCATACTTTAAATTCCAAGCCACTAAAGATAGTTCTCTTTAATGTTAAACAATTCATGTTCATTGTTGACTTTCTGAAATTATATGAAATAAAAAAAGATAAAATGTCAGTTAAATAAAACTCACATTTGGGTATTTGGGTACTCTGGTTAAGAAGAAATAAGAAGGGTACAAACAATAAATTTCTCATACATTGTACTTAACAAAGTTATAATCATGTTTTAAGGTAATCCAAATTATTGTAAAAGAAATCTACTTCAAATCCTTAATTTTATGATTAAGAAACAAGAGCCAGAGGTGATGAGATTTCCTTGTGCAGCCTAGAAAAGTAGCTGGGTGTGTTCATGACAATAAAAAGAAATTTGGCAACCAGGGTTGACCATCTTAAGCCTGATACATAGTACCAGCTGTTCACAGCCACCTGGAAGCAGAAGTCTTCACACTGGCATTCATTGCCCAGGCAGCATGCCATGGGGCAAAGAAATCAGGATTTAGAATCACACAGTTCTGAATTCTCGATACTGGCTCCTTTACTTACTAGCCGTCTATCTTGCAGTTGTGTGACAAGAAATGTCTTGTAGTTGTAGTTTCTTTATCAATAAATTGGGCATCATCAAACTTGTTTTGATATAAGGGTTAGGGATACCAATAAATTGTAGCTATTACTATTATGTTAAGGACACTTTTATATGGAAAGAGGCTACTAAAGACTTAGCCTCAGTAGAACATGTTCTATGACTAATTGTTCTAGAAGAAACAATAGCTACAGTGGCTACGTCTCATTGTCCATCCTTATCCCCAGATACCTTTAGCACCGTATACTTGAGGATTAAAGTCATTTATATTTTGAGGCCTCTGGCTTAGTCTAGAGGTTTGATGTGTGATCATGAAATACTGGAAAGCTACATGGCCCTCACAGGGCCTGAGTTGAATGATTGACTTCAGAAGATGTCCTGAGCAAGAGAACCAACCCACTGTAGCTGTAAGGATAATGGGAAGCATTTTATACAGACAAAAAAACAGCACGGATCATTGTCCCATTGCACCCATGGGATTTTATATTGTGGAGGTAGGTGGCTGAGGGATGACACAAAAAGGCCAATGCCACTTAAAGAATTTATTACTTGTATTTCCTAGAGAAGGAGACATGCCAAGCCACACAGGGCCACACGGGAAGCACTGAGTTTGGTCAGGAGGCAGAAGCAGGAAAGAGGAGAACGTCTAGGCCAGAGCCTTTACTGGGGCTTCCCAGAGAAGGCCAGGGGAGTCAGGGCAAACAGCTTAGGGCTGGTTAGTGTGAATAACTTCAGGAGGCTTGGGGAAATTAGAGTGGTCTCTATAGCTTGATACCTGGCCCTGGGATGACTTAGGTTAGAAATATTGACATAGGGGTTGGGAGCTAAGGATATAGCTCAGTTGGAGTTACAGCTCAGAGTGCTTGCCTCACATGCGCAAGGTCCTGGGTTCAATCCCTAGTACCACCACCAAAACAAAAAGTCCAACTAAACATATTGACATGGGTGCTTTGGCTCTCTAGGTAAAGACAGCAGAGCGTGGTTATATGTTGACTATGTTCAGTTGAGGTGAAACATCTTACTAAGTATCAAAACCGTCACTGAGTAATTTAAAAAACGATCAGAGAAGGATTTTGGTTTGACTATTTTCTAAAGGATCAATAATGTCCCACTTAGTTGTTCTATCTGATTACTGAAGGCAGCCCATCTGGTAAAACTGTTCAGATTGAATATGCTTTGGCTGCTGTAGCTGGAAAAGCCCCTTCAGTGGGATTTAAAGCTGCAAATTGTGTGGTATTAGCAACTGAGAAGAAGCAGAAATCCATTCTGTATGATGAGCGAAGTGGACACAAACTGGAATCAATTACCAAACATAGAGGTATGGTCTATAGTGCCATGCGCCCAAATTACAGAGTGCTCATGCACAGAACTCATAAATTTGCTCAGTAATTTTTAGGTTGTCTACCAAGAACCTACTCCCACAGCTTAACTGATACAGAGAGCAGCTTCTGTGATGCAAGAAAATACCCAGTCAGGTGGTGTTCGTCCATTTGGAGTTTCTTTACTTATTTGTGAATGGAATGAGGGACGACCATATTTATTTCAGTCAGATCCATCTGGAACTCACTCTTCCTGGAAGGCCACAGCCATGGGAAAGAACTATGTGAATGCGAAAATAGTCCTTGAGAAAAGATATAATGAAGATTTGGAACTTGAAGATGCCATTCACACAGCCATCTTAACGCTAAAGGAAAGTTTTGAAGGGCAAATGACAGAAGATAACATAGAAGTTGGCATCTGTAAGGAAGCTGGATTTAGGTGGCTTACTCCAACTGAAGTTAAGGATGACTTGGCTGCCATACAATAATAATGAAGTAACTGAACAATTCAGAATTTCAGATAATCTACCTAAACATGTTTAAAGAATGTTTTGTTTTGTGGACGTTTTGCATACTTATTTCTATATGATTTACTGGACTAAAGTTTTTAAAATGACACTTATAAATCACAAAAAAATATTAAGTAAAAAAAAAAGAAATATTGACATGGCATGTGAGAGTTAGATAAAGGAGATGGTTGGAAGTAGACTTGGACTTGGTTGGTTGGGATATGAAAGTTATTCTTTGGCAAGTTGTATTATCTTTAGGAATTAGCCATCCCTAGGAGGGACAATATCTCTCCAGGGTTTATAACCCCTCCAGCCCTGCCGTGGTAGATCATAAGATACAGGGGGGAAAAAGTGATGATTTGCAGTCACCAGAGTTCCAACAAGTATTTCCCCTTAGTTCATGTTATTTTCTATTTATCTCTGAACCAATTAGTCCTCCTCTGTGGAATACAGAAATTTCTTTCTTTTTTTTAATGTAAGTAGTAAGCAACCTTGTTTTAAATTTTTATGCAGATGGAGTTTGGAGTGACTTTTGCTCTGCCTAAATAAAGTTCTCTTAAAACCCTTGACATTCTATAGCCGGGCGCGGTGGCTCAAGCCTGTAATCCCAGCACTTAGGGAGGCTGAGACAGGAGAATCGCGAGTTCAAAGCCAACCTCAGCAATAGCGAGGTGCTAAGCAACTCAGTGAGACCCTGTCTCTACATAAAACACAAAATAGGGCTGGGGATGTGGCTCAGTGGTTGAGTACCCCTGAGTTCAATCCCCAGTACCAAAAAAAACAAAAACAAAAAAACAAACCCTTGATGTTCTGTTGAGAAGTTCAAGGACTAAACAGGTCTTGGAAGTCACTCAGTTCAACTCTTTCATTTCCATCTGGGGAATCAGTCATTAAACATTCTTTTGAGGCTTAATGGCTTAAGTACTATTAAAATCAAATGTGGAATATAATTAAGCATGTGATTAAAAGAACTAAAAACCACATCCTTCCAAAAAGTGGTTAAATTTTAGAGTGCAACTAAAGTTTTTTATCCTTTATTGTCTTCTCTCCTCCAAAGTTAAAGTAGATATTTAACTTTGTCAAGTCTTTTCAGATCAATGGAAGTAAGGAAAACTACAGAAACCATTCTCATGACATATGTATATGGGCTCATCCTAGATCATCAGTGTAGTCAACAGACTTCAATCAAGACAACCTATCAGAGCAAGATAGCTTCATGGCTAAAAGGCACAAGCCCTCATAGACACCTCAATGAATTCCTATTCTATTCTTGATTTTCTTGTTTAGTTCTATTCCCTACCTCCCTACTTAAAAGTAATAATGGAAAGACAGCAAGAATGGCTACATTAAATTTAGAGACTCTCTTCTCCCTGGATCATTCAGCTGCCTCAAAGTCTAATAATAAGGATTATATGCAGGGAAGTAGAAAAACAGAATGGTGGAACATGAAGCATGTCTTTCTGGAATGAAAAATAGAAACTCTAATTTCAGGGAGATGCCAAGGGTACCAATGATACCTGGACTGATTACAATACATGGACTTACTCATATAACTTTCTCAAGTCCAGAGTACTGTGAAAGCATACATACTGCCTAGAAAAAAACATGGTGAGAAGTGTATTAAAAATAAAAATCACTTTTTAAATTTAGTTTTTGTTTTATCACAGTAAAAATGCACACAGGAAAGCCGGGCGCGGTGGCTCAAGCCTGTAATCCCAGCACTTAGGGAGGCTGAGACAGGAGAATCGTGAGTTCAAAGCCAGCCTCAGCAACGGCGAGGTGCTAAGCAACTCAGTGAGACCCTGTCTCTACATAAAACACAAAAATAGGGCTGAGGATGTGGCTCAGTGGTCGAGTGCCCCTGAGTTCAATCTCCAGTACCAAAAAAAAAAAAATGCACACAGGTTAAAAACTAAGCTAGTCCTAACAATGCTAGTTATGAAAAAAAACAGCCGTTTCCCACCTGCCAAATTTCCTCTTTTCAGCAGCAGCTACCTATAAGTTTAGTCTCTTGATATTTATGTGTCTAACCCTATACTATATTTCTTGAATTCCACCCATCCCCAATTTTAGGTATTTTCTACCGACTGCCTGTAAGGTAGAAACAGCCCTCCCCATACCCAGTTTCAGCCCCTCCCTTCTCTAAAGCCTAGGGAAGTTTCCCACCTGAGTTTCCCAGCCCAACCGCCCAAGTTAACCTTCAACTACCTCAAGGGTGCTCACAATTAAGACCACCAATCCTCACCTGACACACTGACTTGAAATGACCAATCCATGGTCCATGACCTTTTACCGCAGGCCCTATAAATCCGGTGCCCTGCACCGCCTCCCTCCTCCCCCAGCATCCTCCTGCCCTGACCCCCATGAATAAAGATCCCTTGGCAATATGGAGCGTGTTGTATCCAGTTCGCAGGGAAACTTACACCACCCACTACGACAAATGACAATGTAGCTCTC
Source organism: Geosciurus inauris (assembly GCA_004024805.1). Classification (NCBI taxonomy): domain Eukaryota; kingdom Metazoa; phylum Chordata; class Mammalia; order Rodentia; family Sciuridae; genus Geosciurus; species Geosciurus inauris. The sequence continues at coordinate 13,146 of PVHX01018746.1, forward strand.
TTTCAGCTCTTCCCCCACAAAGCACACACTAGGCCCCACCACATGTTCAGACTCTACATTCCTTTGTAATTTCAAGAAACTTTTATTTGTAGGTAGAAATATGGTTAGATTTGTATTTTAATTATTCTCACTATGTTAATGCTATTCATTGCTGAGCCATGGAATGCACTATGATGAACTTGTCTTTCTTGCATAACTTTTAATCTTCCAAGTAGCTGATCATTGTTTTGCTTATTCATTGGCTTTTTGCCTAATGTGCTTCTTACAATTAAATCCAAGTTATGCAATGTTGCTGTAAGTTCACACTCATAAGGCAAACTATAATTTCATTTGCTTCAAGTTTCTCCTGCATTGAACTATGCTAGCTGATTTGCAGGATTCTGCAGGCTACCATCTTGAGTTCTTTATTCTTTTCTTGCATGTTTTCTTCTTCGTCCATAGGCTGGACTCCTATTTCCTGGATCCTACATCACTTGCTTTCCCTGTTCACTCCCTTACTTTGGTGGAACTCATCTGCTTATAAGCTCAGCAAGGAAGGGTGCACACAAGGGAAATAGTTCAATACCTAGCATGTTGCATTTCTTTATTGTTTTCTAATGTTCAATATGATTGCTAAGAAGTCCAACACCTGTTTTTTGTTTTGGGAGTACTGAGGATTAAATCCAGGGCCTTGTTTAGGCTATACAAGCACTCTACCACTGAGCTATGTCCCCAGTTCACTATTTTTGTTCTTGTTTTGTTTTTGTTTTTTTTTTTGGTACTGGAGATTGAACTCAGGGGCACTCAACCACTGAGCCACATCCCCAGCCCTATTTTGTGTTTTATGTAGAGACAGGGTCTCACTGAGTTGCTTAGCACCTCGCTGTTGCTGAGGCTGGCTTTGAACTCGCGATTCTCCTGTCTCAGCCTCCCTAAGTGCTGGGATTACAGGCTTGAGCCACTGCACCCGGTACCATTTTGTTCTTAATTCTTTGAAGAAACTATTTTACTTTTCCCTTTCAGGAATTTTAGAGACTCTTCTCTTTGTTCCCAGTGTTGTGAAATTTCATTTAGATGTGCCTTGGTGTGGGTTTTCCCCATCCATTGTGCCAGGACTTGTTACTAAGACTTTGATTAATCCACAGTCATGCAGATTTATTCCTGTATTTTCCTCTTAGGATTTTTATATTTTTAGGACTTTGACCCATTTTGGCCTATTTTTAAATATGACATACAGTTGGGATCCAACTTCATTTTTTTACATGTGGATATACAGTTATCCAAGCACCATTTGTTGAAAAGATTATTCCTTACCTTTATTGAAATTTTTGACACCTTCACTAGATGTGAAGGTTTATTTCTAGATTCTTAATTCTATTTCACTGATATATATGTCTATTCTTATGCCAATTCCACACTGTCTTAATTACTTACTATAGTTTTGTAGTAGTTTTGAAATTGCAAAGTGTGAGTCTTTCAACTTTGTTCTTCATTTCAAGATTATTTTGGATATTATGAGTTCCTTGAATTTCCATATGGATTTTAGAATAGGCTTGTTGATTTGTATAAAGATGCCATCTGGGATTTTGATAGAGATTGCACAAAATCTGTAGATAAATTTCGGGATTATTTTCATCTTTATAATTAATAGGTATGGGAGCCGAAAATAATGTAGTCTGAGAAAAGGAAAGTTCTTCCCCCACCTCCTCCGACAGATGCCTTCCTGAGGCTAGTCGCAGAAAGGGAGGAGCGAAAAAGAAGGAGTGCATCACCACACTGAGATGATAATCTTCAGCCACAACACAGGACCCTTGACCCAAGGGCTCAACTCCCTGACTATCTCATTGATTGATCAAAACAAGCCTCAAATTCCTAAGGGCCTGGGAGAACCAGCAGGTTTTTTTCGCTAGATCACCTCCCTCAAAATAACCTATAAAGACCCAGTCCCTTTCTTTGTTTGGGGATCATTTTCCACTGGGAAAGTGGGTCTATTACCTCCATAGATGTAATCCTGCTCCTGAATAAAGCCTGAAATGACTTGCATAATTTGCTGCCGCCTTGATCTTCCTGCACTTACAATAATAGTAAGTCTTCTGATCCTATACAGTTAGGATGTCTTTTAACTTATTAAGTCTTGTTTAATTTCTTTCTGGAATGCTGTTTAGTGTGCAGAATAAAAGGTTTGCATTTCTCTGGTAACCCATTTCTGAGGATTTTATTCTTATGGATGCTATTCCAATAAATCACATTAGTTTTTAAACCTATGTTGACTTTTCTGAAATTGAGCTATATCTTACAGTGTTTTAGTATTATATCATAGTTCAGTTGATGGTATTTTTTTAATCTTAGTGGACATAAATGTGACTTACAATCAACATCTTCTTAGATTCAATACAATATGGTATTAGATGTGAAATGTCTACAAAACATCAAAGTGGAGAGGAGCACTAGGTATTTGGATATATCAATAGAGGACCCAGAAGAGAAGGCAGAACCACAGATAAAAATGTGGGGGTCATCTTAAGTTTGATATTTAAAACCACAACAGTGAGATTCCTTTAAGGAAAAGAGCACAGAGAAGACGAGAGGACCCAGGTTGCAGCCCCAAGAGATTTATCTCAACAAACAGTAGTTGGGTAGAAGAGGAAGAACCAGCAAAGAAAATGTATTTGAGCTTATTGTCCTTATTAACAGAAGGCCCCACAGGGACAGGACCTTGTCTCTTTTGTTCTCTAACAAACTCCTGAGTTGAACACTTCACTATGTTAGATATTAACTCACATACCAGAGATAAATTAGAAAAAGTCATTCAGAATAATCTATGTTTACTTGGGAAATAATATATTGATTCCTCACCAGCTCTTTTACCTCAGAAAATCCTACATGAATACAAATAAATAAAGAAACCATTCAGGTCTTTAGAGAAGCATTTTAATCTGATTTTGACTGTGGACAGAAACTAAGCAAGTGCTTATTGCTCAATAACTTAGAGTAATTGTCTAAAGGCAAAAGAGAAAAACCAGTCAGAAGTACTGTGGCACTCACAATTGAAACCAGAAATGTGTACAAAAATCTCCTAAGAGTCCATATTACATTTGCTGTCACATTTCTATAACATAAGCAGGACAACATAAGCAGGAAGGACACCAACTGATAGTCATGCTAATTCATTTGCCTTTCATTTACCATTTATCACTTCACAGATGTTGAATCTTACCCATTTCTATCCATCACATAAAGTACCATATCCTCTAGGCAGTGGTTCTCAACCAGGGGATATTCTAACCCTAGAGAACATTTGACATCTAAAGACATTTTTTAGTTGTCACAACTGAAGATGGGGTTATACTGGCATCAAGTGGGTGGAAAGCAGAGGTGTTGCTAAACATCCAACCATCCCCAGAACAGACTCCCACAACAAAGCATCACCAACCCAAATATCTGTGGTATATAGATTGTGAAACCCCACCAATAGGGGTAAGTTTTAATGTATATTTACATGTGCATGAACTTTCTGGGGGCAAAGTCTATAGTTCTTACTAAGTTCTCAAAAGAAGCCTAGTGCGGTGGCACACACTTATAATCTCAGCACTTTGGGAGGCTAAGACAGGAGAATCGTGAGTTCAAAGCCAGCCTCAGCAATTGTAAGGTGCTTAGCAACTCAGTGAGACCCTGTCTCTGCATAAAGCACAAAATAGGGCTCAGGATGTGATTCAGTGGTCAAGTACTGGATTTCAATCCCCCGTACCAAAAAAAAAAAAAAAGTTCTCAAAGGAGATATAACTCAAAAAACTTAAACAAACTTTTATGGATACTTCATTTTGGCCACGGTAAAAAAATGACATGTTAATACCACTTTACAAAGAGATGTCACCTATTAAGACTTATCTATGCTAACCAGATTTCACTGTCCCTTTCCACTGTCCACTGTCATTCATGATTTCCCATCTCTAGGTCCTCCAAGTAACCCATCTCTCAATTAGTAAACAAAACAACAATTATAATTATGGTGACTAATGACTAAGCTATAGCTTCGTGATATGATATATATAGCTCATTCAATTAAAATCCATTTACTCAATGCCTATGTTTAACCACACTGCTAGTCACTGGGCATATGGTGATGAAAATGAATTTACGACCTAGTACCAGAAAGATATTAACAAAATTAAAACGTGTAATTTAAAAGGCAGTAAGAAAAGGAGAGTGTGAAAACTGATTGCAAGAGGCTGAAAGGATGAGCAGAGAGCATTCAAGATCACTGCACACCATGTTTCATTCAGTATTTTATTCCACTCAAAATTCAATAGGTATCTAATTCCTTCCTGGCTAGTTTAAACAAGTCTGTGATATATATACCCCAAACCAGGTAATTTGGAGTATATTCTTATTCAACTAACATTTCCTAGTCACTCATAGACTAATCTGGGAGATTCAAGGCTATGGACCAGGTGAGATCATCAAATGCAAAAGCTTCCTTTGAGGGGAAGACCCATCAATGAATCTGATTAGAAACCAAAGTGGAAGAGGGTTAAGAATAAAGCACATTTCTAAACCGCCATTGCTGATAAATCAGCAGACGTAAGTTATTACAATTGCTATCAATAAGACACTTGAAGATAACTGTCACTGCCTGTAAATCAGGGCGGGGAAGTGGGTGAACTTTATTCTCTATTCTCCCCCTACCCCAAATTAGCAACTCAGTAAAAATCGTTAGGATTCAGTCTCAATCAGTCAAGGAAGCCTGGCCAGCATTTTTAAAGCGACCGTCTGTCTCAAATCTCGAATTCACTAAAAACCCCAGGTTGGTAAAAATACTGGGGGGTTTCGGTGGGAGTGAGGTAAAAGGCGACTGGTGAGAGAACAAAGGAGGCGCGTCCCCGTAAAAGGCCGTCCGGCCCCGGCCTTACGGGCGACCGGGGCCGCGGGTGAAGGGTTCCCGGGTGGGTGCCCTAAACCGCGCGGTCCGGCGCTCCTCTGCGCGGCCCGCCCGGGGAAGGCGCCTCAGCTGGTGCACGGGAGAGCACAGCCGATTCGGGCACGCCAGCCGGGGGAAGAGACGCGGGGGCCGAGGCCGGGCCGCTGCCCGAGTGAGTGAGCGGGCGGGAGACTTGTGAAACACGCCGCAGTCCCATCTCTGGACAGGACCAAGATCACGAGGCTGCCAGGGCCAGGAGTAGAAGCCGCCCAGAGAAAGCACGCGGTAAGGGAGGAGCGCCTAGGGACAGAGGGCGACGTCCCCTGCAGTTCCCGTCCGCGAGGCCCCGCCCCTCACGCTTATGTAATAGGGGCGCGCTGCCATTGGCCCTCGCGACCGGAAGGGTGCAGGCGTGCGAGAGGGGTGGAGCGGGAGGCCGCCGCAGGAAGGCGAGGGGGCGGGGCCGCGAGTCGCTGGCGGCGCTGGGGTGACTGGGAGCGCGGCGCGGCGTGCGCGGGCACGAGGCCGAGTGGCCTGCCTAAGGCTCAGGCGGCTTCGGGCGCGCGCGGCGGCGGGTGTGCGAGGCGCGGGCTGTTGTGTTCCCGGCTCTCCTCTTTCCTCTCCTTGGCGGGTGGAGGAGGCCGAAGCGGTGCTGGGCGCGCTCCCCCTTCCTTCCCTTCGCGACTTTCCCTGGCCCTCTCGCGCTGCGCTGTCTCTCCGACGCAAGACTGTCCCGGCCCGGGTGAGCGGCGGCAGGGGCGGCGCTGACGCCGCAGGACGCCCGGGAATCGGGGTGGGGGACGGCCGGCGAGGGGCGGCTGGGACCGTGGGGCGCGAGGGGCGCGGGGGCGCCGGCCTCCTGGGAGGCGGCGGAGCCCGTCCCGGCGCGGGCCGCGGGAAGGAGGGGAAGCTCGGGCGCCTGCCAGGCCCTGCAGGTGGCCAGGTCGCAGGCCGGCCGCGGGAGCAGCGGTAACCTTACCCGCTGGCGACAGCAGCTGGTCGGTATCTCGAGGCCAGACTCCCGGCGACCCAAAGGGCCGGATTTCGTACAACCAAGGCCTCCGGCTGACAAATCTCGGGCCAGGGTCCGTGAGGACTGGCGGGTAGGTGAGGGCTGTGTGGTCTTTGGTGGCAGGAAGGAGGAGGGGGCTCACTGAGGCGAGAGAAGACCTGGGAAAGGTGCTCCGGGCTGCAGCTGGGTTATTGGAGTGTTGAGTGAAGGAGCCCTTACTCTGATGATTTCTCCCGCCCTTCTCCCCAGATGGATGTAGTTTTAAAACCTAGGGTCGGGATATTGAGCACTACTGCCTGCGCCTCTTCCTTTCAGATGGTTACCAATGATCAGTCTACTTTCTGAATCCAAAATCTTTTTCTGTTCTTAATAACTTGGTTTGCTTTTAAAAGGATCTTTGGAACAGGGCTTACTTGTTGCCTCCTGCGAGAGCTCCTCAGTTTGAAAGAACTTGTCCGTTCTATTTACTACTTCCCTTTTTGCAGCTCCCTCGGAAAAGCACACTGAAGAGTTATATTAAAAACCAGCTTTTAGGTTATTTGTAAACGATTTCTTGCCCTTCGATTTAATCAGGGAGCAGTTATGCATACAATTTTGCAGAAAGTTCGATTGGTTTGAGAACAAATCCTAAGTTGAGCTGTCCAAAAGCAGGTGGTTTGTTCGTTTGCATTTTTGCTTTCAGAAAGGAAATCGATGCAGTGTGCTGTCAGAAGTTATGGGCCTACCCCATGCTGTTAACCTGTGTGATACAATTTCTTTTGCCTTGTTTTCTGTCTCAAAAATAAGAGCAAACGACAAAAGCCTTGTATTTGTTAAAGTTCTTATGATTTTTTGTTACTGTTAATAGGTGGCAATGAAAGATGGGTTATTCTGTCATGTAATGTTTTATTTTGTTCATCTTATGACTTTGTACAGATCAGTGCATGAAAATGTCAAAATAGTAGCTTCTAGATAGCAAGGAAACTTAGGGAATTAGTGGTCTGCCATTGTGTAAGATTTTTCTTTTTTCTTTTTCTTTTTGGTACTGAGGATCGAACTTGGGTACCACTGAGCCACATCCTCAGCCCTATTTTGTGTTTTATTTAGAGACAGGGTCTGACTGAGTTGCTTAGCACCTCGCTGTTGCTGAGGCTGGCTTTGAACTCGCGATTCCCCTGTGTCAGCCTCTCAAAGTGCTGAGATTAAAGTCTTATGCCACTGCACCTGGCAACATTTTTCTTTAGTATAACCATTAGGATTTTAATTGCTAAAAATTATTTAAAACAATTTTATTCACAAAACAGTGTATTAACATACATAAAATTCATTGTGTGGAAGAGTTAAGATGCAAGAGATACAAATATTCTAACATAATAACATTCTAACATACTAAGATATTGAGATTTAAGAATGTTATGAAACATTGGTGTCCATAAAGATTGAACATCTGCTATCATCCAAATATGCTTTAAGTATACTTTTGAAAAAATAATGCCATTTGGCTTAAAATTAATAAGGCCTTGGTTTAATAAAAAATTGAAGTGTAGTTGTAGGGACCAACAGCTGGTAGTAGTCACCATTGTTTGGTGGGAGTGGGGTTCTGGTATTAAGCTAGCATACTAAACATTTTTATAACTGGTAAGATCTTCAGCTGGCTTTGAAAAAGAAAAAAAGGAAAGCACTGATCTTGTTCTGTATTTTGTGATTTTCAGTTCTTAGTGCTAGTGGGAACTTGTCAAATCAGTTAATTTATTTATTGTGTCCCCCTACCTTTTGGAGGTGGGGAGGGGAGTTCAGTTGTTTCTATGAAATGTTTAGACCTTATTATCTAATTAGGATTTCTATTAGAAAAACCAGCACTGTTTCCTGGTGAAATTGATGTCAGTCCTTGTATGTTCATGTTCTTCAATGATTTAAAAGTTTAAAAATTATAATGCTAATCAAAGCTATATATAGGAGTTCTACTTAGGATCCAATTTTAATATATTTTTAAAAACACTTGAGACTCATTATAGACTATGCTTGTCTAATAGAAGGCTTTAATGAGAAAGTAAAAGTAACTTTTTTCATTGACAATTATTTTTAACTCATGTATGTTCACTTTTGATCATCAATAACAAAAAATGGTACCTTTCAACTTTGTAAGGATATCCCTACCCTTAAACCAAGTTCATTCTTTAATTTGGGAACAAATTAAATCTCATAATGCCCAACTTTTTAGGAAAATGGCACAGTAATTTCATGAGACCTAAGTATTTAACAGAAAATTCCCCTTTGGTAACATGATCTCCGTTGGAAGGATTAGTTAAAAGCTCTTATTTCTCTTAAACATTTAAGAATTGTAAGTCAAACAGTAAGTACCAGAAAGGGAAAGTAACCAAGTAAATGACAGGGGGAAACTAACCTTTTTTCAGAAGCTTTTGAAGATTGCATAAAGTGAACAATCTTAGATATATAGCTCAATACATTTTTACAAATAAATATACCTGTGTAACCATTACCTGGTTCAAGATATAGAACATTTTCAGCACCTCATAAGTTCACCTTTTGTCCTCTCTTCCCAAATTATTGCTCCATAAATCAATTTCCCTCTAGAGCCTTGCCCTGGTCCCCATAGTGCTAGGGTTGGAACCTGGGACCTAGCACAGGTTAAGCGGATGCTCAAGCACAGCCTCATGATCCCATCTTCCTTTGCCTGTTTTAAATTTTATATAATGTGTATTCTTCATAACTGTTTCTTTAACATTGAGATACAAACTTGATGTCACTTGAAACAATAATTATTTTAGAATGCTGCTTAGTATTTCATTGTATTGTGTTTGTGTGTAAGCACTCATGTGTTGATGTATCCATTTTACAATTGATGGATATTTGGATTGTTCCTAGTTTTACAACAGGTTTTCTGAACATTTTTGTAAGTTGTATGTATCTTGTGTGTATGCATTTTTATTTCTGTTGAATATATACCAGGACAGGAATTGCTAGGTCATAGACAACTGCCAACCAGTTTTTTTCAGTGGTTCTACCAGTTTATAATCCTGTAGCATTGTCTGCGAGAGTTTAAAATCCATACATACTAATTGCCAAAAGTTTCTATAAAATTTAAGGCTTTAACTCTGAGGTGGTTATTTAGGTTACTCATTATTTGAATAATTAAGTCACTAATGCTTCAACTTCTGTTTTTAGATATGGCTCGTGGACAGCAGAAGATTCAGTCTCAGCAAAAAAATGCCAAAAAGCAGGCTGGACAAAAGAAGAAACAAGGACATGACCAAAAGGCTGCAGCCAAAGCTGCCTTAATATATACCTGCACTGTCTGTAGGGTAAGAGGGCTTGAAAGACATTGCTTGGTAGACAGTTTTTTAATTGTAAATTGATTTGTATAGGTTAAAATTTTGCAACCCTAGCAAAATAGATGGTTTATTTGAAATAGTATATTTGACAGCCTGTTATTTTAGGAATTTGTATTCATGTACCCATTCAACAAAACTCTGTGCATGGCTTCTTTGGCCAGACACAGATCTCTATGAGCTGAGGAACAAAGAATGAAACAAGTTTTTTTCCTTATGTAGAATAAAGATGTCTTCATGAGGGCATGTAATATATATACCTTGAAATTTGTAAGAAACTTAGGTCTACATTCTTGATTTAGATTGGACTAAACTTTGTACTATGCTAGTAAAAATACTTCTGGTTATGTATATGGCTTTTGATTTTTTTTTCCTTTCACTAAAATACAGAGTAAGGTGTATATTAAAACCATATAGAATATATTTGTGTTGAAGGCTCTTACTAGAATTAATTTGTTTTTATAAATTTAAAGAATTGAGCAGCGACAGCATCTGTGGTGTGCTTACCATGTGTCAGACATCAATCCAGGTATTTTACATATAGTCACCCATTTAACCCACATAACAACCCTATGAGTTGCAGTACTACTTATTGTACAGAATCGTAAACTGAGTCATGGGAACTAAATAACTTATGCAAGCCATTCAGCTAATGAAATAGAATAAATAGGATCTGCACCCAGGCAGTCTGGATCTAGAGTTTACCCTCTGGACCACTGTTCCACACTGCCTCTCAAAGAAGTTTTTCTGAAATCCCAAATCAGGCTCTTTCTTGCCTGTTTGTATAAGCTCATTACCCAGTCAATGAAAGGAAGTACCAGAGGAAACTGGGGTTGGTCCTTACATAATCACATACATACCTCTCCAGCCCCTATACCTGAGTGGAATTCATGGTATGGATGACAAATGATCTTGATAAGACATGATTGCTAGACTGAAGTTTGTCATCTATTTAAGTTGCAATGAATGAAATGGAATTTTATAACTACACAAGAATTCTTGTTAATAGCTGGGCATGGCAGCACTTGCCTATAATCCTAGCAGCTCAGGAGATTGAGGCAAAAGGATCACAAGTTCAAAGCCAGCCTCAGCAACTTAGCAAGACAGTCTCAAAATAAAAAATAAAAGAAAGGGCTGGGGATGCTCAGTGGTTAAGTGCCTCTGGGTTCAACCCCTGATTGAACCAAAAAAAAAAGAATTCTCAATTTAGAGAGAACCTATTACGCTAAATACCTTGAGAGAACCTATTACACTAAATATTGAGCTTTGATACACTCAAAATGATGAAATTGAGCAGCTTCTGATACTGTTTGGAAAGAGAGTAAAAATAAATTTCACTAGGTTAGTGGTGAAGAAATACCTTGACCTAAAAGTACAAGAATTAGTTTTTACATATTTAAAAACTCAAAACCTTTTATTTTGTGTTTTGTATAGTTGAGCATGTTAAAGAGTAAAGAAATGAAGGTCCTTGCCAAAGGAATTTATTGCTATATAGTGTGTTATTTGAGAGCTGAAATACCTGGCATTAGGTTAAAAACACAGGTCTTAGCCAAAGTAAACTCTGGATTTTAGTTTCTTTAGCATGTAGAACAAGGATGATAATAGAAGCTAGAGATTACTATGGAGGTTCCCCTTCTCTGTTAACTGTAAGAATGTAGGATTGTTTTTCTCAAAGTTTCTCTTCATATGCTGGGTGCTAAGTTGATGAAGCTTAAAGGCATTTTGTGATAATTGTTTATTATGAACAAGTTCAGGGTTTTAAAAGGTAACACATATTTTATTTCATACATGAAATCCATTTCTTCTTTTTTGTATAATTTTTAAATTAGACACAAATGCCAGACCCTAAGACCTTCAAGCAGCACTTTGAGAGCAAGCATCCTAAGACTCCACTTCCTCCAGAATTGGCTGATGTTCAGGCATAAAGTTGTTTACAGGTAAAAGTTTTTTTCCTCAGATTTCCCATGAAGCATCCAAGTTTTCACTACTGTACCAAAATTGGGAGAGGGAGGGAATGAGTGGAAACTGGCTATCTCTAGTTCAGAAATGAAAGAGACTAACCAGCTGCAAGAAAACAGTTATTTCAGAGGTTTTTAAGGGTCTTCCTCCCAGAAATGATGCAAACCAATTTCCTGAGCACATTTTTACAGTTATTTTATTTAAGGGTGCTTAGCAGAGCTTCTAAGCATGAAATATAGTACAACACACAGACATACACTGTAAACTTTTTAAAAAATAATGTTTACACTTTTCATGTGCTTGGTTTTTTATCCCTAAATGTTGGGGGGGGGGGGGCTTTCATCTTACACATTTGAAATGCATGTTAACTTGCATTTGTGAAATGGGTGTGTTCACTGAAATTTTCCTTATGTTTTATAGGTGAATTCATGACACCTTTGACTCTTCTACTGTCTCAGACCTTAGGTAACAAACCTGCAGCTGCTTTTCTAACAAACTGTTGATCAGCAAAAATAAAGGGGCTACAGAAACACTCATTTTTATGCTGTTCCCTTTTGGGCTTCATGCAAAGACAATTCTGTGTAAATGTACAGTTGACTCTGATTTGGAAATCTGAAAATCAGTCCATCCTTGTTATAAAAATTTTTTTACAATTGTAATTATATTGATGTTCATATTGTGTAAAATAACTCATTTAATAAAGTAGTACTTTGATTTTACAACATCACAGGATAAATGGTTCTACAAATTCTGTTCTAACTTTCCTTATTTGCCTTATAAAAATCTAATGAATTTAGTGCAACTTTTATCTCCCTTTCTCAGCTCAGTTTCCTTAAACTAAAGTAGACTCATTCATTTAAATTGTGCACATGATTTTATTGGCAGCTGGTAATCTAGGTGAAGAATGACTTATCTGCTGCCTTTGAATATTGCAATTGTGTATCATGCCCCCCGTGATCGTTTCACATGTTTGGAATTGAAATGTTTAAATGTCCTATATGAATTGGTTCTAAGCTACCAGTCAGGGGTGCCCTCTAGAAAACTAGTACATTTGTAAAAACAATTGGATTATCAGTGAGCCCTTCTGAAAAATAAGGTTCTGAAGTATGTGTCAAAACAATAATCATTAGTCTGATTGATTAATAGATAATATGATGGAACAAATGTGAACTGGTGAAAAGATCTTTTATAAATTATAGTGAATTTTTTGCAAATTGTTCAAGTTCTTTAATTTGAAATTGAAGCATAATTTTTGAAGGAGTTTTAGGAAGTTATTATTTGGCCAATTTTATGAATGAATTTTTGCATCAACAGGAATATTGGGATTACTTGTGATTGATTAATTCCTAGAATCCTCTCTCCTGAATTGTTGATTTTAGGAATTGGCTTTCTGGTGGTTCCTAAAATCAGACCATGTGTACATTATGACTTCCATTCGAACTAGGAAAGTATTAAAATCAGCCAATATGCTCATTCCTTCGGGACTGAAGATGGGGAAGTGGTTTTGTTCAGTTGGATAAGGTAAATACTACCCAATTAAGGAAAACTCAACTTTAGTGTTCTTTTAATTTGCTTTTGTCAACTATTAACTTGTACAAATGAAACTGCTGTAACTCAGTTTAAATTTTAAAATTAACATAATAGGAAGAACACTAAAATATTTACTGCTAACTGCTTAGAGCCGCATATCTGATCCTGTGGATTACAAAATGCATTCCCTCCTCCTGCTGTAACTCATTGCTGCATTTGTTTTGTAGCTCCACATATTCTGCCCACCTTGTTTGTCTTCACTGTAAGTTTAAAATAAGATGTTTGCAAGGAAAAGCTTCAGTGCTGATAGTTTCTTAGCAACTCCTATTTTTAGACCCTTATTTTAAAAATGCAGTCCTTTTGTTTCATGTATTTAATTTCCTAAGTTTCAGACTTTCTGTTGTTTCCTAATATGTCAATTGCCAGAACATTAGTTCTACCTAATTTCTTGTGGTTGTTGTAGAAGTTCTGGTTAAATTACAGTTTATAAGTTTTTGAAAGTGCTTTGAGCATATATGTATGTTTATTTTTAGTAACAAACCATTTAAATCCCATTCACAAATTTTGGTTTAAATTTTTTTCATTTGTTTTACTGACTGTAATTCAGAATAAAATTTTTTGTTCTTGTATTTAACCCTTTTTTATAAGCAGCTGAAGACACCATATTTAACTCTGTATCAGTGGTAGGGAAATAGTTGGATTGATTAATTATATAGACATTAATTTTCAATATGGGGATTATTAGTACATCCCCTTTTTGTGTTTTGAGTTAAATCTGCTATAAGAACAAAATTCCAAGTCTTAAATATCTTTGTGACTTAATTTGAAGATTCTTTAACAGATAATAGCAAAGTTTATTTAAAAACTGTTATGGTGTCTTCAAAGACTTGATAAAATACACTGAGAGAGAATTGCCATTCTGTATTTACATTAGTTGCCAAAAGAAACGGGGTTAAGATTAAACTTTGTTTCCATTCTCTTCAAATGGATATCCCCATGTTTAACTGACACACTGGGGCCTCAGTTGTGTGCTGTAATGTCTTATTAAAGAAGATATTAAAGAAAACTAAACTAGTCTAATTTCTTTTACATTTTAAGAGGTTTTGATATTGCCTCTTTTTTTTTTTCTTTCTAAACTTAAAAGAATTGTCTCTTGAGTGTAGTTTGAGTTCTAAGAGCGACAAGAGATTTCTTTCATTTTTCATCGTTTTTCCTACATTCTTTTGTCTATTTTGGGTCTGTAGAATACTTCTTAAGAATGAACAGAAAGAGTTTGTCATTCTGAAACCTTGCAATTTAAAATAAGTGTGAGTTGTTGGAAGGGGGAAGTAATTGATGGTTAACATAAAAATAATACAAAAATAAAATGCTTAGATCAGTTAATTGAACTAGATGGTTAAGTCCTTGATGACCTTGACTTCGATTTTAAGGTAACATTTTTGCTTAACACTAGATAGGTAATAATCACATCATAATTCAAACCTGAGATGCAGCATGAATAAGGTAGAATTTACCGACATTACTGCCCCCCACCCAATCCCTTGTTTTTCATTTTTGTAATATATGGAACATACTTGGCCTGTAATCCCAGGGACTTGGGAGGCTGAGACAAGAATATTGCAGGTTCAAAGCCAGCCTTAGCAACTTAGTGAGACCCATCTCAACAGGGCTGGGAATGTGGCTCAGTGGTTAAGCCACCCTGGGTTCAATCCCTGGTACCAAATACATAGATAAAAATATGGCTGGTGTAATGAACTTTTTCCCTAAAACGGTGATCAACCACAGTCCAAACTATAATCGAAATGCCATATTTAAACTTCTCAGTCTGAATTGATTTGTACTATATTTCTAGTTTGGGGTTTGTTCTTAAGAGTGTATGGCAATGAAGATCAACACTAGGAGGTTGTTTACTGTGACTTTACATTCTGAAATAGTTCAGACTAGCTTAATTTTACCATAGAATTCTTTAAAAATCATAAGGCCTTTCATTGTGCAGATTTGATAAAACATCTATTAGAAAAAATAGATGTTTTATTAAAAGTTCATCATGTCATTGTGGATTACCATGTTGAACTGAAAATATCTTTTTAAATGTTCCTTTGATCAGTTTTTTATTGAGTTTTTTTTTTTTTTTTTTTGCCACCATTCTTTAGTTTCAATTCTTTGTATATAGTATAATAGTATGGCTCCAAATTTAATATTTGTACCTACAGAGACAGACTTCATTTATTATTTGTATTCGTATAGGCATGTTTTCAGTATGAATTCTGTTAAAATCATACTACTTTTTAGTCATTTTTATGTACAGCATCATTATCTCTAATAGCTTAGTTTTTGTAGACCTAAGTATCTCACTTTATCACTACCTTTTGTATTATAAATTTCAAATGGGACTTGCATTTTGGATTCTACATCATTAAAATCCTAATTACAGCCAAGCACAGTGGTGCATGCCTATAATCCCAGCACTTTGGGAGGCTGAGACAGGGGAATCTGGAGTTCAAAGCCAGCCTTGGACAGCAAGGCACTAAGCAACTCAGTGAGACCCTGTCTCTACATAAAAAACAAAATAGGGCTGGGGAAGTTGCTCAGTGGGCAAGTATCCCTGAGTTCAGTCCCAGGTACAAAAAAAAAAATCCTAATTACTAGGAAGGACACCATCATATATCCTGTATAATAATGTCATCCAGCTTCTAGGTCACATGTATCAAACAACTGAGGTACTTTTTTTCAGATATACAATCTTTTTAAGCTCTTTACGGTACCAGAATTTCTTGCTCATTAAAGGGGAACACGGCAAGGTTTGTTTATTAATTCTACTTAAAATATATATATATATAAAAAATCGTATTGAGATTTAAATATCTAGTAAAATGAATTAGATTATAAAAATTTAAAATACCTTTATTCATAGGCATTCATATAAACTTTATATTATAGTTTATACCGAGTTCAGACTTTTGTTCCCTCATAATTGTTTCACCAGGAAAACTTACATATAGTGGCCTTTTGGGCTGAGAATACTGTCTGTTGGTGCAGGATACTTTTGCAAGGAAATCAACTGTAATTTAGATGACCTTTGGACTAGTAGTTTTGAAAATTATGTCAAGTCTTGATTTTTTTAATATAGGAGACTTATATATATTTTTAAATGTGGATCTCTGCAGCTTTCTTTTGAGAAAATACTTAGTTTGGGGATAATTTTAGACTTACAGAAAAATTATAGTACAAGAGAATTCTCATACACCAGTCACCCAATTTTAGTTTCCCCTAATATAATTACATTACTGTAGTGTGTTTGTCAAAACCAAGAAACCAGCATTGGTATGTTTCTCTTAACCAGTTTTTCTATTACTGACCTTTTTCTATTGCAGGATCGAATTCAGGGCACCCCATTGCTTTTGGTTGTCTTTCTTCCTTAGTCTCTGGTCTGTGACAGTTTCTCAGTCTCCCCTGGGTTTTCATGACATTGACAATTTTCTCCATGGGTTAAATATAATGTAGAAGGTCCCTCATTTTGGATTTGCCTGACATTAGCCTCTTGATTCCCCTGGGATAACAGATTATTGGAAAGAAGGCACAGAGGTATAGTGCCCTTCTCTTCATATCATCTTGGGTATATAATGTTAGCAAAGGTGATGTTACTTACCCTTCATTACCTGATTAAAGTAGTAACTGCCAGGTTTCTCTTCTGGGAAGTTACTATGTATTCCTTTCTATGGGCAACTTTTGGGAAATAAGTCCAGCCCTTACTCAAAGGGAATGGGGACTTAGTTCTCACCTGTTGGAGGGATTTTGTGTGTGTGTGTTTATTATTTGGAGTCCTGATTTGACACTTGTCTGTACATGTGAGAGAGAAAGATCAGGCATCAAACCCAGGGCCATGTACTTGCTAGGTAAGCACTGAGCTACATTTCTAACCCTAAAGTTCTTATAGAATATTTGTTTCTTCTCCCATTTACTTGTTTAGTCACTTATATTTATATGGATTATAATCCAGTACATGATTTATTTTGTTATTCACATTATTCCAGCTTTGGCTTTAGGGAGCTTTTTCAGTTGGCTTCTGTTTCTTTTGGTATGCTTTATCTTTTGGGTGGTGGTTGGTTGTTTTGTGTTTTGGTTGTGAGAATGTCCTTATTATTAATGGTAGAAGGTGTTTCAGGCTCATCTGGTATTTTCCCAGCCTTAGAATGAGCCATTTCTCTAAGGAAACTTGAGTCCTTTGATTGGAGAATGATATTTAGAAACCCAGATCTGGATGCTGAGTGTGGGTTGATCTTTTGGTGTTTTTGTTTTACTTATGAAATGTTGATCTTTTTTCTACCATTAGGTAATATTTGAAGATGATTGGAAGAATATCCTTATCACAGATTTTTTGGGGGATAAGTTCTTTGAGTTTTCTACACATATTACTGAAGCCTCCTTTTAAGTCACCAATATAGATATTAAGAATAATATTATGTAGCCGGGCGCAGTGGCGCACACCTGTAATCACTGCACTTTGGGAAGCTGAGACAGAATCACAAGTTCAAAGCCAGCCTCAGCAATGGTGAGGCGCTAAGCAACTCAGACCTGTCTCTACATACAACACAAAGTAGGGCTGGGGATGTGGCTCAGTGGTCGAGTGCTCCTGAGTTCAATCCCCAGTACCGCCCCCAACCCCCAAAAAAGAATAATATATGTGAAGTTGCTTTTCGATCTATAAAGCACTATAGAAGCAAATGTATTATATAATGAGAGTTAAAACCCTTAATCTTTAGAAATTAAAATACCTTTTGCAGATAATGCATATATTTATATAATTTTAAGCTAAATGGTTGTGTTTGGTGTCTTCTAAAACTGAGCATCTATAGGAATATGGAGGAAGCAAGTAGATATTGGAGGGAGATAGCTTGTGAGTTAAAGAAATCAGTGTCTGGGAAAATGGGCAGTCAGCTGGCAGGGCGGGGGGGGGGGAGCAATAAGGAAAGCAAGGTGGGGGTGGCTGAGTGAGCAAAAGCTCGGGCAAGTACATAATGTTTCTTTGAGAGAAAGTGAGTAGGCCAGTCAGAGCTTAAGTCTTGTGAATGAGAGCCTTTGAGCCTGTGGATGAGAGTGGGGAGAAATCATGATAATGGGACCAGATTGTGCAATGTGTGCACACTACAGTAAATTGTTCAAATTACTCTTGACACTGGGAACCCATTCAGGTTGTAGGTACAGGAGCGTGGTGTGATGCAAGTATGTTCGATTTATGATTATCAGTGGAAAAACTGTTGGTACTGCTTTAATAGGGATCTTTTACATTCTTCTATATCTTTCCCTATTTATTAACAGAATATACTGTCCAGAATTTGATTTTTAAGGTAATTATGAATGTAGATTAACAGGCAAGAATTTTGTTCTCTAATGCAGTGATACTTCAAGGGCCCAAAGAACTGTGTTTAGGAATTTTTGTTGCTGCACTAAATGATCCCAGACTGCATTGTGTCTGTAGATATTTGTTGTCTACTTTGTTAAAAGAGTAATACATTTTGAAATACATTTCATTTTGTTTAAAAACTTGGAGAATATAGTAAAGTGGAATTTTTTAAATTCTTAAGTATAAAACCTTTTTGGAATAGTAGAATATCTTTGTCACATGGTTCCACACAGGTGTACATACATACTTTAAAAAGTAAGGCATACTTATGAATGCCATAGTCATTTTTTGCATACTTTATCTTTGATATTAGTCAAAGATAATTTTCTTTGATTTAATATTATAGCAAGTGGAATTTTCTTCATGCTGTTAAACTTTGTGGTTGGTAGAATATTTGTGGCTCTATTATGATCCATAGGGTATGAGTCTATAGACTTTTTTTTAAAACCATCTTTATTATACTTGTTAGCCAGATTCGTTCCTATTTTGTGAGTTGTCCACTGCTCACTTTTTTGTTGGAGTCTTCTAACTACCCAATCTGTTATCCACAATAAACTAACAAGAACTGAACATTGCCAGGGAACATCAGAGGAGCAGGGTTGTGAAATCCTATAACCCATTTTACACAGAGTACAGAATCATAAGTTCTGTCTGCTCTACTTGATGAGAGTCTTAACTACCAGGTGACTAAAGTTTAAAACTGCTATTCCCATTTAAGGCATACTTTTTTTTGAAGACTAATGAAATTTGGATTTCTTTCACTGATACCTACTATGAAGAAATAGGAAAAGTAATTTAATTACATTGTTAATTCAGCAAGTTACAGTGAAAAAATAATATTTTGGGTTTCTAGATTTTATTTCTAATCTGCTTTTTGTTAGGTTCTATTATTTCATATTTATGTATATGGATATCCCTCGTAACAAAGTAGACTGTATTTAAGCTTTGTTTTGAAGAGGCAGAAATATCTTTGGTAGGAACAGTGTTCCTCACTAAAGTAGGGTGGAAGATTGTAAAACATGAGAATTTAAAGCTGTGGTTGAGAGATCCATTGAGAACACAATCTGTTTCTGCATCTTCTTAGGTGAGCTTGAATAGGTTACCTCACCTTTTTGAGCTGCAGTTTCTTCATTCACCTTTTCAAATGCAGAAACAAATACCTGCCTCCAAGGGTTGTTATAACTTAATGAATAAGTGAAATGAGCCAAAGCGCCTGTGCAGTCATTGGTGTTCAGTAACTGTTAGCTTTCTTCTCCTTGTCTTCCTTTCCCTCCTCCTCCTCCTGAAATGTCATGTCTTCATGCATACCCTTCTTATTTCTGCTTATGCTTTTGTTAGGATTGAAATGTATTCTTTTCTCACCACCCAATCCAACTTCTTCCTGTGGAAATGCTGCCCATTCTTTAGGGCTCAACTCAAATGCTGATTTTTTTCATGAAGCTCAGCACTTTAAAAAGTTGTTTTAAGTGTTGGGAAAGATACATAATAAGTAAGTATGAAACAAGACAGCAAACTCTATACCATAATATTCAGAGACTAAATTTTAGAAGGTAAGATTCCTGAAAAGTGATAAAAATTATTTACACAGCAGTAACAAGGAATGAGTATTAGGTAGCACTGACACAGTAACTCCTTTTTATTTACCTTGTAGTTTGTAAAATTCTCATTGTAAAAATGAAACAAACCCAGTATGATGAAAGACTGAGAGGATGCGATATCGTTAGTTTTTTAACTTGGCCTTGATTAATTTCAACTCAGACCATCATACAATTTGGAGAATTTAATATCAAGTCTGCACCAAAGACAGGAAGGTATCCAAAAGACTAGAGATAAGCAATTTGTGTCTTGTCTATTAAAAGCACAAAAGAAAATACTGAAAAAAGGATAAATTTGCTCTTGGTCTCAAAGTAAATGCATATTTTACTGTAAACCCCCTTTTAAACTTCTGTACTGAGATGTTTAATAGATTTGTATCAACTTGATGAGTTCCACTTAGGTCTGGTCTGTCTGCTTAAGTAAGTGTGTGTGTATGTGTGTGTGTGTGTGTGTTATCAGTTTGTAGATGACACAAAATGCGAAGAGAAAACTAATAAAGAATTACAGCTTGAGCCAGGCGCAGTGGCGCAAGCCTGTAATCCCAGCACTTAGGGAGGCTGAGACAGGAGAATCGTGAGTTCAAAGCCAGCCTCAGCAACCGAGAGGCACTAAGCAACTCAGTGAGACCTTGTCTCTACATTAAAAAAACAACACAAAATAGGGCTAGGGATGTGACTCAGTGGTTGAGTACCCCTGAGTTCAATCTCCAGTACCAAAAAAAAAAAAAAAAAAGCTCAAAGATTTCAGGAACACTGAAGTAAAACCAATAAGAAGTAGTTTAAGTGGAATAAATATAAATCCATTTAGAGTTTATGAAAATTGCACTGCATAAGTCCAAAATATGGACAACAATCTGTCTTGGCATTTTTTCACATAAGAACCAATGTGTTTATTGCAAGCTTACTGTATGAGCCAAGCATAACTTCTCTTGCTTTAAAAGATGGGAATGTAACCTTAGTTTAGGAGAACATATATCTTAATCACACAAAGTCATCTTTATTTTTTGATAGCTTTCTCCTGAAATTAATTCCAGGGGTCTTAATTTTGTTTTTTTCTCTTTTCAGTGAAACATTGCTTGGCAGGATTCCATGCAGAGGTCTAGGATAGTGAGTAGACTAAACTATGCTTATACTAGAGACACGTGGAAAATTGCTGTTTTGTTGTTCCTGGGGCACTGTAATGAAAGAAATACGGTTACAATGCCTAAATCTGTCCAGTATCAGAATGGCTTGCTTTAAGGAATGAGTGTCCCTCCCCTAAGTTCTTAGCAAAGAGGCCACCTGATTGTGTCTGTGACAGGGCAACAGGATTTTCTAGAAATTATTGGGAAGTCAGGTAGACTGGCACTGAGATCCCTCCTCCTCTGGGATCCCTTGGCAGTCCTCTGACATCAAGTCATTTATGTTCCTGTAAACCCATAGTTAGTTCTGTACTTTAAACAAGTTTTGTCAACTGGGAAGAACTACTCTTACATGGACTTATTTTAACATACAAATTGCTTAGTCTTTTTTTGTTCTCATCCCTCTCTGAGGCTTGTAAATTTTAAATGGGAAGAATATTGCATCAGAATAGGAGTCAGGATATCTTTATCATTCTTGGACTTGAGGTATACTTCTGACTATAGATATTTGTGTTCTACATTTTTTTAAGGCTCCTAGATGTTGCATTTAGTTGAGAACAGCTTTTTATCCCTTAGCAAGCAGTATTGTAATAATATAGTTTAGATTAAGATCATTCTTCATATCAGTAAACTCCACAGTTAAATCACAAAATTCCATCAGTTAGGGCTGGGGTTAGGGCTTAGAGGTAGAGCGCTTGCCTCACATCTGTGAGGCACTGGGTTTGATTCAGCATGACATAAAAGGTATTGTGTTCATCTATCTGCAACTAAAATTTTTAAAAAATTTCATCAGTTAAATTTTTTTTTCCACTATACACTACCAATTAGATTATGTGTGTGTTTCAGTTGTAATTATAGACCATTCACTGGATGAGATGAAAAAATCTTATAATAGTTTCTGCATCCCAGTAGATCATCTTTTGTTGCCTCCTGGGATACACATGCCTCATTTTGGAAACAATTGTTTTTTGTCAGAGAACTGGGAACCTTGTCTTCTGATTTGTTTTTAAAGAGTTTTTAGTTTAGTTTTAGTTTTTCACATAAACAGATCTTTATAAATCAGTAAAAGCAAATGAAATGTAATGAGGCTTCATACTGTATGTAAAATATTCTGCAAATCATATTAAAAAATGCAAGGCACAGTAAGCTCTTGAAAAAGTACATTTGTAAAGGATAAATGGCAATATTTGTGTGTTTGTGTGCTGTACTGGGACTCAAACCCAGGGCTTTGTGCATGCTAGGCAAGCACTCTACCACTGAGCCACATCCCCAGCCATAGCATCATTTTTTGAGCATTTAGCATATGTAGTTTGGAACATGATACAGGGACTTAAGTTAGGACTGAAGAGAGAGGTTTGCATAAATATGCATAAAGATGAAACCTTTAGAAACAGATGATATCTTCAAGGCAAAATGTAGTCAAAAGAACAAACAAGCCAAGATTAAAACTTTGGAAAGTTCTCACTTTTAGGGGATGGGTAGAAAAGGAGTGAGGAGTAACTGAAAGAGCATTTGGAAGGGAAGGGAAGAGGACTGGGATAATACAGGCTCAAAGAGAAGGTGAGATGAGTTTGGGCAAAAACAGGGTAGTCCAAGGTAGGAACCAAGGGCCAAAATAGTGTGTCTGCATGGGTTAAATGCACTCTCAGCCACAGTGCTCAGCAATCCCAGTGCATTGCTGAGGTGGATGGAGCATGGCTTCAAGGAAGGAGTGGATGTCCAGCCATGCCTCCAAATGCAAGGAGCTAGCTCCACCAGGGAAGGGCCATATACAGGGGATCAGGGCTTCTGCACTGGGGGCTGCAGCACTGATGACCAACCACACCTGCCTGCCATCTAGCAGAAGGACTCGCAGCTCAAAATGCAGTGTGACCTGCCCACTTGTTTAGACACAATAAGCTTAATACTCAAAATGTTGACAGAATATTTAGACACGACTATGCGTATTTAAATATAACATCTTAAATTCTTTAGTGTTTTATCCCTAAGTGATTATTTTTTTTAGTACTGGTCTTCAATAGAAGCAGAATGAAACCAGAACGTCCTAGAGCCATTCACTGTGGTTTGAATAGAGAAATACCAGTGACCTCGTGATATCCTTTTTCACCAACAGTTTAAGCCCTGAGGTTTATTTTATTCTCTTCAGTCAAAAAAAAAAAA
>PVHX01018747.1:0-36236 GCA_004024805.1 Geosciurus inauris
AATATAGCTGCAAAAAAACAAACAAACAAAAACTTGGAAATTAATCTAACAAAAGAGGTGAAACACCTCTATAATGAGAACTACAGAATACTAAAGAAAGAAATTGAAGACCTTAGAAAATGAAAAAATGGAAAGATCTCCCATGTTGTCAGATAGACAGAATTAATATTGTCAAAATGGCCATACTACCAAAAGCTCAATGCAGATTTAATGCAATTCCTATTAAAATTCCAATGATATTCTTCATAGAAATAGAAAAAAGTCATGAAATTCTTTTGGAATAATAGGAGGCCCAGAATAGCAAAAGCAATCCTTACCAACAGAAGTGAAGCAAGCGACATCACAATACCAGATGTTAAATTATACTATAGAAATATATACAAAAACAACATGGTATTGGCATAAAAAATGGCATGAAGACCAATAGAACAGAATAGAAGACATAGAGAAACATCCACATAAATACAGTTATCTCACAGAGACAATGTCACCATGAACATACATTGGAGAAAAGATAGCCTCTTCAACAAATAGTGCTGGGAGAACTGGAAATCCATAGTAGTAGAATGAAATTGAACTCATATCTTTCACCCTGCACAAAACTAAAATCAAAGTCAGTTAAGGACCTAGGATCAAGAATATAGGTGCAGAGTCTCTGTATCTACTAGAAAAAAAACCTCTATCATGTTGGCTTAGGAACTGACTTCCTCAGTAAGACTCCTAAAGTGCTAGAAGTAAAATTGAGTCAGTAAATGGGATGGTATCAAACTAAAAATATTCACAGCAAAGAAAACAATCAATAATGTGAAGAGACAGCTTACAGAATGGAAGAAAATCTTTATCACTTGCACCCCAGATAGACCATTAATCTCCAGAATATACAAAGAACTTAAAAAATTTAACACCATAATAATAAAAACCATGTCAACCACACCAATCAATAAACGGGCAAATGAACTGAACAGGCACTTCATAGAAGAAATACCAATAATCAAAAAGTATATGAAAAAATGTACAACATCTCTAGCAATTAGAGAAATGCAAATTTAAACTACACTGAGATTCTATCTCACTCCAGTCAGAATGGCAATTATCAAGAATATAAGCAACAATAAATGTTGGCTAGGATGTGGGGAAAAAGGTACACTCATACATTGCTGGTGGAACTGCAAAATGGTGCAACCACTTTGGAAAGCAGTATAAAGATTTCTTAGAAAATTTGGAATGGAATCACCATTTTACCCTGCTATTCCACTCCTCAGTTTATACCCAAATGGCTTAAAATCAGCATACTATAGTGATGCAGCCACATCAATGTTTACAGCAGCTATTGTTCACAATAGTCAAATTGTGGAGCTCTTCAACAGATGAATGGATAAAGAAATGTCTCACACACACACACACACACACACACACACACACACACAGGAATATTACTCTGCCATAAATAATAATGAAATTTTGGCATTTGCCTGTAAATGGATGGAACTAGAGAACATCATGTTAAGAGATATAAGCCAGTCCCCCAAAAACCAAAAGCCAAATGTACTCTCTGATATGTGGATGCTACTCACAGCAAGGGAGGGTGGGGAGGGGAAGAATAGACGTTCATTAGATTAGACAAAGGGGAAGGAAGGGAAGGGAGGGGGATAGAAATAAGAAAGATAGTAGAATGAATTGGACATAAATTTCCTATGTTCATATATGAATAAATTACCAGTGTAACTCCATATTATGTATAACCACAAGAATAGAATCCTAATTAGAATAAGTTATACTCAATGTATGCATAAAATACCATTTACACTCTACTATCATGAATATATAAATTACAAAAAGAAGTTATTCTTCCTATTCCACCACATATTGAACCCATTAATCCTCCTCTCTCTGTGTCCCCTCCCTTCCTCCTTTTCTCATCCTGGGATCCTCTCTACCTCTATGAGATCAACAGCTTTAGCTTCCACATGTGAAAACATAGTATTTGCAACTCTGTTACTGACTTATTTCACTTTCAATAATGTCTTCAAGTTCTAGGCTTGGAAAAATTTCATAAAGCAATTGTTAGTCAGGTAACTATAATATATACTGAATGAATCATGAAGGGTTATATACAACTGTGGGAGTGGCATTAAAAACCAAGCAAAGGAATAAACAAAAATAATTACCAACTCTAAGGAAAACAAAAAGGACTTTAGGGCATGGATACTCCATGACTCAGCTGAGATTATTGTAATTTCTCATCCTGATAATGTAAATACTAAATATTTAGAACCAAAATTGTGCTACAACTACATTGGGGGAATGTGAGAACAGGAATATAATTGCCTGTAGTGTTGGTGGGGATATGTTAGTGAAGGAGAGAGAAATTTTCACTTTCTGTAGTGGGAAGTCAACTGATAAAGTTTAAAGACACACAAGGAAGGAGTATAAACATGTCATTTAGAATAGGGAGTTATATACCAACAGAATGAGCAGAAAAAAATTTAAAGTAACACTTTTTGGTACCACTCTTCTTCACCACTAGGATTGAGAAACAGATCATTGCTGACATTCCAACATGTCCTTTAGCCTAGCCCCATGTCTTTCCCTTATCAAACTTCCATTCTTTCCCAAGACACTAGTGTGACTTTTATAAAAGTCAACTGATTTTTCTTTATAGTTGTATCATTTACTTAAGCATGCCTAATCAACTTAGTTTTGGATTTTTTATGAATGTAAATATGCTGTTTTGTGTCCTGCTTATTTTACTGAATATTCTGTTTGTAAGAGTCAGCCATCTCTTTGCCTGTATCTGTAAGACATTTATGTTTTACAGAATTGAATAGTTTTCCATTATTAGAATTAATTTTTAAAAGAGGGGCATACACAGAATAGAAAGCATGCAGAAGTTAATAAATAGCAAGAGGAATGTAAACCATTTCACGAGAAGAAATGATCATATTTGAACTGGAATAAATTATTTGGTGGAACAGGTGAGCTCTCTTCATGTACGTGAACAACTGTTAAATCACTTGCTTCTAGATAACAAAGTAAGGTCATATAGAAACTATAGCTAGATTCCAGTTAAATATAGAATGAGTTTTCTAACAATCCAAATGACCTAAGCAGGAAACATGTTGCCTTGGAGAATCATGTGTCCCTGTTCTGGGAATATCTCTGCAGTGACCAAGGACAACCCAAGGATGGAAGTTACAGAGGGGAAACTTGGTGGAAGTTGGATATGGGGATAACTAAGGTCCCTTTCAACTTAAAATTTCTGCTGCTCTCTGACCTCTTCAGGTCTTGAAGGTGACCTTAAAGACCTGAAAGCACAATGTACACACAGAACATATTAGCCAACGGTTTGGTCAGCAGCTGTTTTCAATTTCCATTGTTGACAGAACAAGAGGAAATGCCCTTTGGTTAGAGTAGTGGAAAAGTCAGAGGAGAGGGAACATGAACAATCACAGTTTGACACACTGGAATAATTGCTAGAGATTTCTAAACAGTTGACACTTGTCTTTCTCTAATGATCTAGGCATGCAATACCATTCAGCTTGTAGAAGATAAATACCACCAATTTACAAATGTCTTTTTTTTAATATTAGGAGTCAATGCCATGGCCTGTCCTGACAAATTGAGCAGGCTGTATCTCGCTTTCTATGAGATGTCAGCCATTGGAAACAGCCCATTCAGATTGATTGCTTAAATAAAATGACCCTTTATTAGAGAGCCCTCTCTGTCTTCGAGACTAGGAAAGTGAATGCTTTTCCTCCCCTTTGTTTTGCTTTTCACAAAGAAGTTAGGTGCTTTGCCTAAGACCGCACCTTCCATGAAATGCTGGACCCTTTCTTCCTCATCACACTGCCTCAGTCTTCCATTTAGGGCTATTGACCAATTTCATGAGAATCCACAGCATTTTGGACATATTCTGTCACTGAAAGCAAATTGCATCTCTCATGCTTCTGATAAAATCCATGACAAAATTTTAAAAATTTCCCCAGAAACATTCTGTTTATATCTTTTGCTATGTATAAACGCTTGTGGATATCTTGGATGGAACCATGAGAACACAGATTGAACATTATTGTACATCACGATTATGGATGTGAAGCTAGAGGGGATCTTTGACAACATCAAACCATAACCTTCTTTCCTGGAGGAGAAAACAAACATTAATTCTTAGATCATTTTGTAAGGTATTTACTTCATGGAGCAAATCAGTGAAATGGCCACTGCCACCAAATCTCATTCATTTACTTATTCAGTGGTATAACTGAGCACTGTTTTATATTGTATATTGTCAAAAATGATTTTTGGGACACATGATTGCTTCTTCAGAATACATAAAATTCTCTAAATCCTTAAACTATTCACTAGCGTAACTCTAAGTTACATAACTCTAAGTTTACAGTTTACTTAATTTAGCCTATCTCTAAAATATATATATTATCCTCCTTTTCTTACTACCTCTGCATGAATATATCTTAATGATGCTTGTATAATCTGATATAAATTGTAGTCATGATGTTGAAGTTATTTTTATAGGCAGTTTTATTGAAGGTCAAAAAAAGGAGCCAGCAAAAGTACTGTATAGTATTTTCATAAATTCTCTTATGTTTTCCATTTTAAAATATATCACTGATGAGAATGATGTTGTCCATAGCTATCAGATGCCTGTAATTCTGAGAATAATCTAATGCAAACGTGAACAGTTTATTATCATATCCAATTCAACTAATATCATTTATATATATTTCAGATTATTCAATTCACACAGTATGTTTATAAATTAAAAGAGATGTTGTATTTAAAAACTCTTGATGAATAAAATATCTTTTATCAGAATTTTAAACCATCTAAATTCCTACTTTGAATGTGTAACACAGAAAATACAGAATATAGAATAATAGAATTAAAATGCAAAACTTCTTAACTTCTGGCTAAGAAAACATTTTTATGTTTATCTTTTGAGGGTCAACATGTGTGGTTGGCTGAATTCCATAGATGCCCCACAGGATTCTGGCTGTCTGCTTATTCAATCAAAAGCTAATCTAGATACTGCTCTAAAGGGACTTTCAGATGGATGAAAGTTACTAATCAGGTAACCTGAACATAGGGAGATTATCCTGGATTATCCTGATGGGCCCAGTGTAATCCTGTGAGAGTTTAAATGACAAAGGGGAAAACAGAAGTCAGAGTGCTGAGCTAGGAGGGGGAGCAGAGAGAGATTCCAAGTGTGAAAGAGGCTCAGCCCACTGTGGCTATTGTTGCTGTTGCTGGCTTGAAGACAAACAAGGGAGCTATAAACTGGGGAGTGCAGAAGGCATCTGGAAGCCAGGAAGGACCCCAACTGTTAGCCAGCAAGGAAATCAGGCCCCTGTGCTACAGCTGCAACTGAATGGGCTTGGAAGCAAATTCATCCCTAGAGTCCCTGAAAAGTATCATAGTCCTTCTGACACTCTAGTTTCAGCTTTGCAAAAGCATGGAGCAGAAAAATCAGTGGAGCCTACAAGGTGGACATCTGACCTGCAAACTGTGAGCCAATACGTGTCCTCATGTTATTTAAATTTGTTTGATTTATTTCTGCTACACTAGAAAACTAATTCAAAATGCATAAACATAAAAATTTCACTACCATGTAAGAAGAACCAATATGCTAAAGGGGAAATTTTTAAAAAAGGAACTAAAAACTAAAAATATTGCATTTTTTTCCTAATGTCCCATATGGCCCATGTACATAGTCACACTAATGACAGCTTTTTTGTTTGGCCTGAAGCAAACTCGTGCTGGAAGTACTTCTTAGCATTGCTCTAGAAAAAACAAGCCAGGCCAGGCATGGCGGTGCAAGCCCGTAACCCCAGGGGCTGGGGAGGCTGAAGCAGTAGGATCTCAAGATTAAAGCCAGCCTCAGCAAAAGTGAGGCCCTAAGCAACTCAGTGAGACCCTGTCTCTAAATAAAATACAAAATAGGGCTGGGGATGTGGGTCAGTGGTCAAGTGCCCCTGAGTTCAATCCTTGGCGTCCTCCCTACCAACCAACAAACAAACAAACAAACACACAGAAAACATGCCAGGTGGTCTAAAGCCTCTATCTCAGGTTTATCTCCATTGTGGAAGAATTTCACTAGTCTGGCACAAAGTCTTAACACTCTGAGGCCTACTTTGCATGGCATGAGGATAAGTAGATATCAATTTCCTATACATACACATTTCCTTCAAGAATAAATTGTTAAGAACAGGGATACTTAAGCAAACTCTCCATGGTTAATTTTGGTTGGCCCATCAAATATAAAATCTAGGAACATTAATAAATTTAACTGACTTATGTGACTTGTGTGTGAAAGATATGAGGCAGTTTAGCATGTCCAAACTCTGTGACCTGGAGAAATTTATTCAACCTTATCATATTTCAGTTTCTTTGAAAAATGGAGATACTACCTACCTCAAGGACATGAGATGTGAGTTATATACCTACAGTGCTAGACAAGCACTAGTCCATAGTAAGCAGGGTGTGCCAGAAAGCTACTGCAATTTTTAATTTAAAAAGATGTGTGGGAATTTAAAAAGGCCTGAAAGTTTTTGTTATGAAGGGACCAAGCTGCTGGGATAGGCACCGCAAAGTATTAGAAAAACAGTGAACAGGGAAGTTTTAGAGAATAGCTTGGAGCATTTCAAAAGATCTCTTTATCCATATAAAGTACCTGTCATCAGGGAAAGATTTCTGGAGAAAGCTGCATTTGCACTGGAACTTTCACATGGGCAGGATTCTTTGACTGAAATGGCAGAGTGAGGTTCATCTATTTTGTGTTACTATAATGAAATACCTGAGGCAGTCTATTTTATAAAGAAAAAAAGGTTTATTCATCTCACAATTCTGGAAGTTCAAGGGCATGACACTAGCATGAGCTTGGCTCTGGTGAAGGCCTCATGTTAGAAACTAGAGAGATAGGTCATATTGCCAAACAGGAAGATGGAGAGCAATTTAACGGTCAGGTTTAACTATTAGAGTAAAACACTCTCAAGATGACTTGAAGGTGTCACAAGAACTACCTCAATCCCTTCTGAGGGCACACCTCCAATGACCTAATGACCTTCACTAGCTGCATCCTTTAAAGGTCCCACATTACCACACTGGGGACCAAGCCCCAACATGTGAATCCTTGGGGACAAGCCACATCCAAACCAGAGCAGAAGGGCAGTTGGTCAGCATCACATGTAGATAGACTTCTTGACTTCTTAGAATCTGGCAGAGAGCCCATGAATTCTGATTTCACTTAATTTTGAGCAAGTATTGATAGTAGCACATGCTTTACTGCTAATCTACATTAGGTGACCAAGGTTAATTTTGAGTTATTTTAGCATGATTATCCAATGACATTATTAGAGCTATGAGAGACTTCAGTAATTTTCACAGCTGGCTAATGTAATTCATCTAGGGAATTGCTCTGCATCTGCATCAATGATCAGATTTACTTTTGGCTTCACTGAATTCACTCACATCTAAATAAAAAAATTTAAATGCTTATATTTTTAGAAGCAAAAAAAAGGTTTTGTGTGTGCTCTCTCTACTCTAGAAACTTTGTTGGAAATGTGACTGGGCATGTTGTTTTTAATGGCAGGTTTGCCCTCTCCCACTTCTTGCTCAGAGTAACAGACCTGGTGGCAGGTCCCTATTGTGACCCTATTCTTCTCTATATGTGCCACAGATGGTGTCATGAAGTTTCTTATTGAGGTTGTGCCTCAACATTTTCCCTAACTCACACCTTCAACACCTTTAACTTACTTTCTGACAGTCCTTGCTCCTTAGAGACCTAAATTCATACTTAGCTATTTTCAGTTGAGAATCCATTGACAGATTGTCTCACAGTAAATTATAGTTAAATTCTTCAACCTTTCTTTTTTATAGATTAATTGTAAAGAATAATGAAACTACAATTGTGAACTCTATGAGAAGATGATGGCTATTAATATTTTCACAACACAAGTATATATAAAAATATATATTAGAAAACAGGTTCCCAGAAGCTAGAACTTGTGTTGGAGATCTTTCAATTTACCTGTATCCTTGTAGTGTGAAAAGATTCACCTTTCCCTTTTTTTCTTTTCTTTCTTTCTTTCTTTTTTTGTGGGTGATATTGGGAATTGATCTTAAGACCTTCCTCACACTAGGCAAGTGCCCTACCAATGAGCCACATCTGTATCCTTGTAATGCCAAGAGATTAAAGACATTTTTTTAAATTAAATGTGGAGGAAATAATGCTGTCAAACTATTGTACTGATGATCCAAATTCAAACTTCAATGTGATTTCTGTATCCAATGTTAATACAAAAATACTAATTACACACTCAAGTACTCTGCTAGAAAATCCTACACTGCACTCCAGGGAGAGACTTCCCTTCATGGATATGAACTTATGTTGACTGTGTATGGGGCAAAGCTCAGAGTTACAGATTTTAGAAATATTAGGGGAAGATAACTCTACTCCCACAAAATTATGTGCAGAAAGTTTAAATTTGTAGATACATTTTTAAAAGATATGCTCATCAATGACTGCTTTGATTAATTTTAGACTTTTCCTTTTTTAGTCGTAAGGCTGAGAAAATTTAATCTACCACTGGAAGAACCTAGATTCCTAATTCTCATTCTATTTCTGTGACAGAATTTATCAGTCTTTCTCTCATATCTGGCTTGCTGTGACATAATGTGCACATCTTAGTTTATGTAGGTTTTCATTCTATACTTTTAAAAAATTCAGCTATACTTATAATAATTTCAGCTATAAACTGAAAGGTAAACCTGAAAAAATACAAAATCTACTTTCTTTCCCCTTCTTCTCTTCTTGTCTCCTTCCCTTCCTCCCTTTCTTTCTTCTTTTCCTCCTTTCTTCCTCCCTTGTTCCCCCCAATCCCTTCCTTCTTCCATTCCTTCTCTCATTCCCTCCCTCTCTCCTTTCTTCTCATCTACTTTATTTTTTTCTTCTTAAACTTCCTGATCATGGGTATATTGATATTGAAATTAATGAGAAAAGTGGTTAACATTTTATTATTGCTTCTGAAATTATTTGTTTATACTTTAAAATATCTTTATCATAACAATATGGTCTTCTTTCCAAAGTTTTCCTTTTTTATTGTCACCAATGCAATCAAGAATGAATCACTTTAAATAGAAAAATATAAACTGGCTCCTAACAAGAAGACCAGGCATTCAAGGAGATACCATTTATCTCTAATTCTTAGGAAAAAGTGGTGCTTGCTGTTCCAAACCATCTCATTATCAGAACCTGACTTCAGTCTGGTCACCCACTATCAGTTACTCATAATCAGCCTTGAGCAGATGGGGCCTGGTGTCCTATCCCTGAGGCAGGCTGATTTTATTCCAGTTCATCATCAAAACCCAGCCTGAATGCAGCTGTCAAGGGTCCTGATCTTATTCTTCAAGTGCTCATTATGGGGAAGCATCAGACTTACTGTTCTTTAAAGATCATAGGGAAACTGTGCTGTACTGAGTAGTGACACAGCTAAACACATTTTGCAGTTTGTGGGAACCACTTGGCTGGATCCAAGAGGCCAAAAATCTACATGCTTTCTGGTTGAAAGTTTGACTTTTCTAAGGAAAAAAATGTGATGCAGGTGGGCAGATGCACAGGACAAGAGATTCCTGCCCCTGAGACAGTCTTATTCCCCTGTGAAGAATTAAGCCCCTGCCCTGGAGAAGCTCAGAGTTTACTGTGGGGCAGATGAGGAACAAAGAGATTATTACAATGGGACTGAGATGAGAAAGCATTCTCCCACCTCCCAAGAAAGGGTGGCTGGAAGGCACAATGATTTTTCTGTCTCTTCCAGGGCTAATCCTAAACACATATGACTTAGTTGATAGTAATAAATAGAAGAAATAAACTGAGATAGATTTCAAACTATACCTACAACTATACCCCTCACCCATTCAACGCCATGAAGAAGCTGAAACTCTTGCAGGAGGCATGAGTGTGTGTATGCTAATATTTAACTTATTCTTGCCTTTCTAACACCACATGTATAGGAAATTTGGCAGAAGAAAAGGGACTAAGAAAATTTTTCTGGAAGCACTGTTGAGAGACAGTCTGCCAAATTATTTCCTAAGGCATAATATTCTGATGAGCAGCTGGGTTGATAAAACTCTCTTCTATTACTCTATTTAGGGTCTGAATTAGGCCCTTAGGTTTTTTTTTTTTTTTCACCTAAGATGTGAGGAATATATTTGAAATACTTAACATTATAAATTATGATCCTAAATGTTTCTGCTAAATCAAGAACTGGCTGAAGATTGAACTCCTCCGGGAAGCCTTAGTTACTAGTGCTTGCCCTGCCTGCCCCTGTTCCCTCTCTCATTCTAGTAGTTTGCATGACCCCCCTTTCTACCCTCCCTTTTCAGTGTGCTTGCTTAGGACTGGTGTTTGACAACATCAGATCTTCTGGAAAATCAGGTCAACTTTTTTTTGTATTCAGAAGCACAAAGCATTGTGTGCTTATTGATTCCCATTTTGAAGAAATCTAACTTTTAAAAAGATTTTTATTTTGCTCTTTTCCTGAAAAATGGCTTATCTTTTTGATTAGAATCAGCTGACTTTCCATTTATTTCCAAGTAGGAGATAACAGGCACCATTCTAAATAGTGGAATGTTGTATTTTCTTGAACTCAGGCATAAAGCTTTGAATAAAACCAATTTAACTCTCAATTTGATGTAAGCAGCACAAAGAGAATTGTAGTACATTTAATTTATAGTGGAGGGGTAAATGAGTGGTTTGATTCAGTAAAATGAACATCCAAAAATTAAGTATTTCAGAGATTAAAGTCCCTAAATCTCTAGATTTGACAAAACTTGTTGGCAAAAATTAAAATGAGCTAGTACGTAGTTATCAAAAAAGAAATGAGAACTTATGTGTTTTGCATTTTATATTTTGAATACTACCTGAAATAAATTAGGTGGAACTTTATAGAACTTTGTAGAACATAGTAGAAAAGTGACAATGACAACAATAACAAATGTTTTTTTTTTTTTTTTTTTTTTTACAGATGTCAGAACTTTCATAGATTTAAGGTCATTGAGTACAGGTTTGAGAAAGGGTTCATTGCAGGTTAGAACTAGGGCAGGGCACTTATTCTTAATCTATGGTTGCTGAACTAACATTCTTTACAGACACTAGAATTTCATGGAGTGCTTTTATATAGGAAAAGTGATCTTTTTTGATTTGATGGCTTTTTCATATTTTTTAAAGGAAAAGTTTATATTTTTTAAATGAGGAGCCTGTACAGAAAATTGCAAAATTGAATTTCCTATAAAAGAAATTTATTAAACTTATGATTTTGGATATATATGTAATTGGATTTTTTATAATCAAAAACAGAAGCAATATTCCAAATAACCAAAAAAACACAACCTAGGAATAAATGCAGTTGATATTTCAGTGCTGAGGGACTGGATACACAAAAGGATAATAGCCAGAACCTATATGACAACAGTACTCTGACTCACAGTCTGTGAAAAACAGCTCAGGGAGTCAAACCAGGAGCTCTGCCACAATGGGACCAGAAAGGTCAGGTTAGTGACTGACAGTTGCCCTAATTTTTGCCACTGTCATCCGCATAACAACTCAGGATCAAAGAAAACCAAATATGCCCTCCAAGCCAACCACAGAAAGTATTCTAGTAGCTGTCTCCAGTTACACCAGGCCAACAGCCTCCAGTGGGACACACCCTGACTCTTC
The DNA here is from genome assembly GCA_004024805.1 of Geosciurus inauris. Classification (NCBI taxonomy): domain Eukaryota; kingdom Metazoa; phylum Chordata; class Mammalia; order Rodentia; family Sciuridae; genus Geosciurus; species Geosciurus inauris. Next base: position 11,729 of record PVHX01018747.1, read on the forward strand.
CTTTTTTCTAAAACAGTGTCCCCATGTCTCTGCCTGCCTTCGAGTTTTGCCAAACACAAGTGAAGGAGGCTCTCTTACAATAACAAGGCCTGAAAAAACAGCATTGATGTGTTCCTTTTGGGTAGTCTTCATTTATTTCTGCAAGTGGAAGATATGTAGAACTATAGGTTCTTCCAAATAAGCTGAAAAAAGATTCTCAGTGCTTCTGTGCTCTATTATTCCTTGAAATATTTTAAGTTTGTTAGATTAATTATATGAGAATAACCTATAGTCAATAAATGATTAAATATTTATTGAGGATCAAGACTTTGCTTTGTGTCCAATGGTGTGGCAATTATTGAAACTGCATTGGAATCAATTGGTATTAAAGAGCTGCTGACAATCAAGTTTGTGTTGAATACCTGCTATTATCAAGACTCAGGAGTCAAACATTCTTTACACCAGCTCTTGGTTTTCCTGTTTTCTAGCTCTCCAACCTTGGATAGATATTTTTGTTTTCAATTCTCAGAATGCTCATCTTTAAAATGAAAATAATAGAATTGCTATATATACTTATTATGGTTTAGATACAAGGTGTCCCCCAAAAGCTCATGTGTGAAACAATGCAAGAAAGTTTAGAGGTGAAATGACTGGGTTTTGAGATGCTTAACCCAATCAGTGCATTAATTCCCTGACTGGGTTTAACTGGGCAGTAACTGTAGGTAGGTAGGGTGTGGCTGGAGGAGGAGGGTCATTGAGGGTGTGCCTTTGGGTATGTCTCTGGTAAGAGGAGACTCTCTCTCTCTCTCTGCTTCCTGGTGCCACGTCCCCAGTTGTTTCCTCCACTAAACTCTTCCACCATGATGTTCTGCCTCATGTCAGACCCAGAACAAGGGAGTCAGTGATCTATGGACTAAAGCCTCTGAAACTGTGAGCTCCAAAATAAACTTTTCCTCCTCTAATTGTTCTTGTCAGATATTTTGGTGATAGAAGCAAAAAATTGACTAAAATAATACTGAATTAATAATTCAGCTGAAATGCCTAACACTTTTCCTGATAAGAATAATTATACTTGACATGATATCTTATTACATGCCCACAAGTATTTTAAAATGCAGAAAGTGAATAAAACATAGGTTCCATTCTTAGGGAAGTTACCTTTTTCAGAGTAAAGACACACAAGAAGTGTATATGAATTAGTCAAAGCAGTTTATGAAACAATAGTTAATTAAGTGCTGAATTGGAAAGCCCAGTATTTAAGTGTTCTGAAGTCTTGAGAAGAGAAATTAATGAATACTAGAATGGTATGGAAAGAAATTTTAGAATAGAAGATGTAGTTGTTGATGACAAGATTGGTATAGTTGAAGCAAAAAAGAGAAGGCTTCTCAATTTAGAGGATTACCCCCTAAATTCCCATTGACTTGGCTCACTGAGAATTCCCAGAGCTTGGCTCACTGAGAATGGAGAACTTATAATGGCAAACTATGGAATGAAGGCAGGCTGTACAGGAAGGAAAGATTATGGAGGGTAGTCTAAGGATCTGGCATATAAATGTAATAAAATTTAGATAGCTTAGAAATTTGAATTTAGGTAATTTAGAAAGTGAGAGACAATGTATGCTACTCTCAAGCGGTGCTTTAGAAAGTTTGATTTAGCTGTGGGGTTGATTAATAGAAGGGTCAGGGGAACTGAAGTTGGTAGGAAAGAATTGACTCATCTTGCTGTGTAAGGATGCCAGCCCAGTTAAGATGATAGTGGTAGAAATGTAGAGGCGAAACTATAAATGAAGAATATTTAGGATCTGGCATGTGATTAACCATATAGAAATAAATAACAGTGATAATCAGTACTTATTAGCATTTGCTATGTGGGAGGTATTATATAAAATAAATATTCTTTATGTAAGTAACTGGGAAAAATTAGAGTTTGTTTTTAATTCATAGTGATTTTCTTAAACTTCACGATTTAACTCACTTGATCAATTTGCTAAATTTGAGTGGTACTTTTTAGTAGAATACTGAATCAGAGTCATTATTAAACAAATGCATGCACTCACTTTAGCTTATATTCATAAGCTAAATATGATTAATATTTAGGTTAATCAAATATGATTAACCTTTAATAACTCACAGAGTAGGCACTGAAAAATAGCCTGGGGCCTGGCACAGTGGTACACACCTCCTGGCAGGAGGATCATGAGTTCAAAACCAGCTTCAGCAATTTAGGGATATCCTGTTTATAAAGAAAATATTAAAAAAAAGGACTATGGATGTGGCTCAGTGATTAAGCACCCTTGGGTTCAATACCCAGTACCAAAAAAAAAAAAAAAAAAGACAGAAAGACAGACATAGTCTATAGTCAAAGGTAAAATGGAAATACCATGGAAGTAGGCATTGACCTCTTTTGGGACCCAAGGAAAGGATTATGCTAATAGAGCTTTTCAGGGTGTACCAGCGGGCCCTTCACCACTGATTGGTCACCAAAGCAGATCCTACTTTCTTTGAGAACTGTACTCTGTATAATGTGATCATATCTCTTTTCAGCCAGGCCAACCTTCTTAAAGTAGTGAATATGAGCTAAAATGTGTCCTTATTATTTCTGTTGAGGTCTTTCTTTGAAATAACTTGTTCTGTTTTATGGAGGCTTAATGGTATGATTTCAGATTGATTTATTTCACTCAGTGGCTTGGACAGAAAACCAAGCATAGTTTTCAAAAGCCTGTCTTCCCTTCATAATAAGAACCTGCTATGGACTCAATCATTACCCCTTCCAAATTCATATATTAAAGCCCTAACCTCCAATGTATTAGGAGGTGAAGGCCTTTGAGGGATAACCAGGTTTAGATGAAGTCATGAGGGTGGGGCTCTTATTGTGGAATTATTGTTCTTATAAGAAGAGACACCAGAGTGTTCTTTCTCTCTCTTCCTCTCCTTCCACCTCTTTCTCTGTCATCCACTCCTGCCACGTGAGAACATAGCAAGAAGGAGGCCGTCCTGACTTGACCATACTGGCACCTGTTCTTAGGAATCCAGCCTCTATTGCTGGGAAAAAATAAATTTCTATTATTTAAGCCACCCAGTTGATGGTATTTTGTTATAGTAGCTCAAGTTGACTATCACAGAAATTAAATAACCTTGAATCCTTAATACATATCTGGTATTGTGCGGGATATTCTTTGTGCTTTATCTCACTTAATCCTCACAATAATTCTGTGAGGCCAACTTTTTATCCCTGTATTACAGGTGAGTAAACTGAGGCCCAAATGAGTTAAAATAGCTTGATCGATGGCATATTGCCAGGAAAGGATGGGGACTTCTGACTCCAAAGTCAATTCCCTTAGCGCTGTAGTTCCTCTGACAGTTAGCAGCAATATTAGAGGTGACTCCAAAGTTCAGTATGTGGATGGTGAGGCCATTGCCAAAGAGGAATAACATAAAAAGGGGCAAAAGCTTGAGGCCAAAGTAGGAGCAGGGGAGCTGGTGAATTTACTTTAGAATATGATGAGTTGGAGATGGTAAATAAACATTTCAATAGGAAATTACCATTAGCTATTACTTTCATACACCAAATTTCTGTGATATATGCTAAAACAATGGCAATATTCATTGTCAGAAACTATCAAGAGATGTTATGTAACCTTGTGTTAAGATCCTAGGGGAAAATGCATATCAGGGAGAGTACTCTTCTTCTCAGACAGACTTAATTTACAATTATCCACAAGGAACATCTGCCTGCTCACTTCCTCCTCTCCTTTCCTAACAGCAGCTCTTTCTACCTTTGCTACCCTATATTTTGGCTATTTATTACTATGCTAAACCACATAGGCTTTAAAGGTTTTATTCAAATTCAAGAATGATATAGAACTGATTAGAAAGGTTATTCTCATCTGAAAAGAACTAAAGGAGACAGAAAAGTAAGATTTGGTTCAGTACTTTGTGTAAGGAAATAAGCTGGCTGGTGGAGTTCTCAGATTAAATCTCATTCAACATTATTTTTAAAAATCCATTGGGGACATAATTCATCAGTAAGGCTCAGAGTAGAATGCCTTGCAATGCCAAGTGAATTCAAAGTACATTACTGCTTCGAAAAGAAGAAACTGCTGCCAAGGCTTGTGCTTAACAGCACCATGTAGGGAGAGATTTACCCAGATTTGTAAAGCCCTACTCTACGCCTTTAGGATGAGCCAATCAAGATAGGATTTATAAAGATTCTTTTTGTAAGAGGAGACTTTTGTGGGAGAACAATCCTTGTTCTTTGATTTTATAGATAAAGACTCATTCGTGGAAAAACAAAAATTGTGAAGCCAGATGTGGAGCTAATAGCATGAGCCAAACCAATTGACCCACCTGGTTGTGGGCTCTAAGACAAAGATTTCCATTAGCTTATATTTGGTTATAGTAGACTTATCGTAGCTTAAGTATTAAAACAACCCTAGCTTCAAACTCCATGCTTGCCTTTTGGAGTCCTATGACTGAGCAGGTTACCTAAGCTGTATGAGTGGAAGTATTCTCTTCTGTAAAGGGATTTAAAGCTACTCCCCAGCCCAGGGCCTTTGGTTAGGAAAACATAAGTGAAGTACAGTCCAGTGCCTGGATGATGTTAAGTCCATTTACCTCACAAGTTGTGTTGCATAGTGTTTTAGTTATTGCTCATTTATAAATATTTTATAATTTTCATTATTCTTTCTTTGAACTCTGAGTTGTTCAGAACTTTATAAAATTTGTAAACATGTTTTCTTTTCTTGGTTTATTTTGTTTTTGATGTAACTAATGTGTGTTGTGCTCTGAGAACACGTTCTGTACTTTACTATCCTATGAAATTTGTTAAAAATAGTTTTGTAGCTTAAAATATAGTCAAGTTTCAAAACTATTCTCTTGGTACTTTAAAAAAGGTAACTTCTTTAATTATTGGGTGTAATGTTATCTATATACTCACTAGATAAGGCATATTCATTTTTCTTTCTAAATACTTTCTTGTTAATTTTATTTTGTTTTATCTACTTATTACTGAGGGAGGTGTTAAATATTCCCATAGGATGATAGATTCATAGATTTCTTATACTTCTGTGTAGATACATTAAGTGTAGAATTGAGTTATATACAAGTTTAGAATTGTTAATACTTTCCAATTAAAAGGAGCTTTTATTATCATGACCTTTTCAATCTCTACTTACTCCAAATCTGTTTTGTCTGATATTATAGCTACCTGGCTTTCTCTCAGTTAGTATTTGCTTGATGTATTAATTAGGATATAGGCTAATTTACAGTAACACAGATCCCTGCCTAAAATGGCTTAAATGAGAAAGAAGACTGTTTCTGCTGAACCCTGATGATCTGGAAGAGGTCAGGACAGGGTTTGTAGGATGCTTCTGTCTTCATGTGCCATCTAGGGACCCAGTCTTCTTGTATCTCAGTGTTTTGGTAGCTTTCAAGTGATTACCTCATGCACATAATTGGAAATGGTGCATCCCACCCCCAAACTCCATTTTCCTATTTTAGAAAAACAAGGGAAAATAGAATGGGAGGTGCATGCATTTGTTTAAAAGATTTGACCTGGAAGGTGTTGACATCACTTCAGTTCACTTCCTAACTACAAGGGAGGTTGAAAAATGTGATATTTAGAAAAGTGAGCATGTATCTAGGTAGTATTTGGATATTAACAGAGAATTGTGTATTCTAAAACTAATACATCTGTCTCCAATCACTCTCGTCTCTGGATCTCATGATTTATATTTTAGAGCAGGGGTCATATCTGTGAAGAAACAGATATGAAATATTTTAACCTTTGCAGGTCACATGTGATACCTGTCACACATACTTCTTTTTATCCTAATTATTTAAAACTGTAAAAACCATAAACCGTTCTTAGACAGATAAACATATCTGAATAGGCAGAGACCAGACATGGCCTGTGGGCTTTCATTGCCAATCGTCTTTTAGTTTTGCTATAAAACACATGTGACTTCAAAATAATGTTTTTACCTGATTTTTGTATTTTATACAATAGTCTATTTTTATTATGATTTTTCATACATTTTAGGTCTATTTCCTACTCTGTACATTCTATTTTTACATACCTATTTCGTTGCTTTCCTAAGCCCTTGCCATTTTTCCATTCCCACTTTTATTTGCTTTCTTTAGGAATAAATTTCTTTTGAATTTTTAAAAACATCAATACCTGTTTTGAAATTATATGCTTTATGTCAACTATTTAATTACTGTTCTGGCTAGTTTTAACACACATATTTAGCAATTTCTAGTGGGAAAGGGGAAATAAGTATCTTTACTCCCTCCCAGATAATTCTAGCCCTAATTATCTTCTCCAGTATTCTATGTTCTTTTGTCTAAAATTCTAATTCTAGTTTGACTTTAAACTCCACACTTACTATTAGTCCTTTATGATCACTAAATGTTTGTATTTCCCACGTATTTACCAGTATGTTTAATTTTCATACCCTGGTGCATATCAGGCCTTCCATCTGGGCATATTTTATTTTGTTTGAAAGATCTCTTTTAGAACTTTCTTAGAATCTATTAGCAGTAAATTCTCTTAGGGTTTGTTTGTTTGGAAATGTCTTTATTTGCTTTTTCTCTTGAAAAATTTCTGCTGAATATACAATAGTAGTTTGAGAGTTATTTTCTCTCAAGTTGGTTAAAATATTATTCTGTTTCTACTTCTATTGAGAAATCAACTTTCAGTACAAATTACTGTTTAATTTTAATAATATTGATGCATGAATACTTCATCTGTAATCTACATAGTTAATACATTTTAAGAGTTCCATACAATATTGTTAACACAATGTTATATAGCAGATCTCTAGAAATTGTTTTACATTATTAGAACTTTACACCTATTGAACAGCAACTTACCATCTCCCCTCCCCCACCCGATAACTACCATTCTGCTTTCTACTTCTATGATTTGATGATTTTAGACCATTTATATGAATCATCAACCATTTGTCCTTTTGTGACTCACAAGTTATCCTTTTATTGTTTTACTGCCTATTTTCTCTGATTGCTTTTAATTTTTTCTTTTCTTCAATGTTCTTTAATTTGGGAATGGAACATCTAGATGTGTTCTTTGGTTTCTAGACTCTAAAGATTGACGACATCTTTCAATAATTTGGGGAAATTTTCAGCCAGCCTTTCTTCAAATATTTTCTCTTTTTTGTTCTTTCTATTATTTTTTTTCTGTAACTCTAATTATGAATTCACTTTATCCTCCATGGCCTTTAATCTCTTTTGTATTTTAAATTTTTTCTTTCTTCTTGTACTGCATCTGTATATTATCTTCTGATCTATCTTATATTTCATGACATGTCTCTTCAGCTGTTTCTGGTCTGTTGTTTAGTCAGTCCATGGAATGCTTTTTAATTCCAAAAGTCTTATAAAGGATGTGACCCACTATTGATGAGCTGATGTATGGAGAGAAAAAGGAAGACTTTCAATTTCTGCTTACTCATTTCCCTCTTGGACAGACTTTTGATAGACTCCTTATTGGTCTGTAGCCCTCAGTTTAAAGATGTGCTCCACAGGAATCTTTTTATTTTTGACCGATTTCCCTCCATCTTCAGGTGTAAACTATAGTGCATAGGGCACATGTGGCAGTTGATTTCCTCAGATTTATGCTATCTTCAGAATGACCAATGCAGAATTCTCGTCCTTCTCATTCAGGATACCTCCTCAGGCAAGAAAGCCTTGGCAGTATCTGTCCTCTTACCTATGTCCTGTAGCTGCCTTCTGTAGACCAAAATGTTCTGCTAATCCCTCTGTGGGAGTGAGTCAAAGGCTCCTAGATCATCAGTCCACCTTTAGTCCCTCTCTGCACCAGCTGGCAGGGGTTGAATGAATGACTTCAATCGATCTTTCTTGCCCCACAGTCAGAGGAAGAGTAAGGAATATTTGTTACTATGGTGACAGAGCCTACAGGAAAGTCTGTATTTGAATTTTAAGCTTTATTATATACATAATATTATTATATATTAAAATACTATATATTAAGGTATTTATTGTTGCTAAAACATTGTTAATATTTAATATAGAAAATTTTACATTATTGTTATTTATTTATATATCATATGTAATATGATTATATAAAACATAATTATATATATTATATATTAATACATTATATATAGTAATATATATGTTGTTATACACCAATAGTTTTATATATATATATATATATATATATATATATATACACATATACATATGTATATATATATATAAAATTTTTGGAGTTTCTATGTGGTTGTTTTAACATCTGCTCAATGGTTGTTTATACATTATAAGAATTGTATTGAAATTATATTATTAAGAGAATTTGTTTCTAGTCTGCCAGTGGTCTAAAAGTACCACCATCAAAAGACCTTCAAATTAAATTCTCTATGTGAATTTTTCACACTACCCAGGTGTTATAAGTTTGGACTGCCATGGGTCATGAGAACTCATTTGTGGTTATGAATTCTTGAGGGACTTGCTTCCCATCCACTCAGTGACAAAGTCAAAACAGGTAAATTTCTTGACTAGCTCAAGTGGTAGATTTATTTATGCTCATTTCACTGAGGATACCAGTTGGGATAGCAGTTTTACAGGAGAGGTTCCTTTAGACTTTCCACATCAGTACATCCCTAGATTTACCCCCTGTATGTTCCGTCCTTCAAAACAGAAGCCCAAGGTTTCCAGGTCTAAGCAGGGATCTTTAAAACATAACTGGCTTTGATGCTTACTTACTTCCTGGGATGCCTGAATCTACCTTGTCTTTAAGCCCTTTAAATCAGCTTATATCTCATCTAAAAATATGCTTTCATCTTATAAAACATGTTAGTTTTTTCGTCAGGGGACTTCTATTATGCTAGAAGTTCTCAAATATTTTGGTCTTGGATTTCTTTGACTTAAAATTCATTGAAGACTCCAGAGGTCTCTTGTTTATCTGAATTCATTGGCAGGTATGTGTCCATCCCTTAAAGATGCATTCTGAATATGCCACCATTAAGAGATCTCCTTGTTGTGTGAACATCATAGAGTACACTAACATAAACCTACATGGTATAAACTACTACACACCTAGGCTATTTCTATAAGGAATGATGTTGAGATTTTAATCTGAATCACATTGAATCTGTATAGCACTTTGGATAGTATAGCCACTTTGACAATATTGATTCTGCTTATCCAAGAACATTCCATCTTCTAAGATTTTCTTCAACTTCTTTCTTTAGTGTTCTATAGTTTTCATTGTAGAGGTCTTTCACCTCTCTTGTTAAATTGATTCCCAAGTATTTTTTTTTTTTTTGGAGGCCATTGTGAATGGGTTAGTTTTCCTAATTTCTCTTTCAGAGATTCATCACTGATGTATAGAAATGCATTTGATTTATGAGTATTGATTTTATACCCTGCTACTTTGCTGAATTCATTTATTAATTCTAGAACTTTTCTGGTGGAACTTTTTGATCCTCTATGTATAGTATCATGTCATTGGCAAATAATGACAGTTTGAGTTTTTATTTTCTCTATTTGTATCCCTTTTTTATTTTTATTTTTTTTATTTGTATCCCTTTAATTTCTTTTATCTGTCTAATTGCTCTGGCCAGAGTTTCAAGGACATTTTCTTCATGTAGGATGATATTGGCCTTTAAAATTCTATTCTTATTCTGTGTGCAGGGCATTTTCATTATAATGTGTATTGGTGTAGATCTGTTATAATTTTGTTCATTTGGTGTCCTGTAAGCCTTTTGTATTTGATTTTCCAATCCATTCTTCATGTTTGGGAAATTTTCTGATACTTTTTTCACTGAAGAGATTGTGCATTCCTTTGGTTTGAGACTCTATGCCTTCATCTATGCTGATAAATCTTAGATTTGGTCTTTTGATGTTATCTCATAATTCTTGTATGTTCAGTTCATGGTTTCTTACCATCTTTTATTTTCAAGATTTTATATTTTGTTTTCATTGTCTGAGATTCTGTTTTCCAAGTGATCTAGTCTGTTGGTGGTGCTTTCTATTGAATTTTTTGTTTGGTTAATTTTTTCCTTCATTTCAAGGATTTCTGTTTTTATTTTTCAGAGTCCCTATCTCTTTCTTGAAGTAGTATTTTGCTACCTATATTTACTCTCTTGTCTCTTTGTTGGAGTGATCAATTTTTGCCTGTATTTGCTCATTTAGATCATTCTTTAATTTGCAGATCATTTTAATTATATACATTCTGAACTCTTTTTCTGACATTTCATCTACGGTGCTGTCAATGGATTCTATTGTTGTGGTATCTTGTTTTGTTTGGGGCACCTTCCTCCCTTGTTTTTTCATGTTATCTATGTGTCTTCCTCTCTTGCAGTGCGGATCTGAGGTATCATAGCTTCTACCCTATAATGTTGTAGTGTCCCTGTAGGTTACCAGTACCTCACCTTTAAAGGGGATATCAATGTTTACAGCATCCAATGTAACCAATATGAAGCCATATATCAATTAGCTTCTATTTTGACATTTACAATTTTGTCGCTATAAACAGACATAATGAGTTTGGTTATCTTCTACCATATAGCCAATAGGCTTGCATAAGGGTTTACCATTTCTAAAGTTGGATGGGGGGAGAAGGGTAGGCTGTGATGTTTATGAGATAGGATGTGGGAATATAGAGGTATTATATTATAGGACTATAGGACTAGTGAAAGTGTAATCAAAAAAAGTTAGTTGTTAGCAGTAGAAAAATGAGAGAGAGGTTACCCCTTGCAAGGCTCTCTATTGTTGTTCTATAGGATGATGTCTGTTAGTACAGTGAGTAGAGATACCTCTGGTGCAACTGGGCCCACGGAGACCTTGATGATGGTTTTCTAGGTCCTAGTTGTCTCTAGATGGAAGTGGTCATGCCCCTAGTTGGTGGCAGCAGTAGCGTCAAGCCTGTAGGTACCTCGATGTTGGGCTTCCAAACCCCAGTCAGTGTCTGAAGGTGGAAGCTGCCTCAGCTAAAGATGGTGGAGGCAGCAGTAGAGGTAACCCAAGATGGTAGTGGAGGTGTTCCAAGATGGAGGCAACCGCTTTCAGAGATGGGGCTGGAAGGATGGGCTATATGATGGCATTGGGTGGCCTATTTCGTGATGCCTCAGTGTGGTGTACAGTGTTGCAACAGGCAGCTGCCCCCTTGCCCTGTCCAGTGTCGCATGGTAGAGATTACCGGGTGGAAAGGGCTATGGCGGTGGCTGCAATGTTGTAAAATGGAGGTGGTTTGGGTGGAGCCACATGTTGGTACATAGGGAACTGTAGCTCAGGGATCCTCTCTGCTGGCAGGTTGTGGGGTGTGGGTTGGACCTCTCCAGGGTGACCTTGGTGATTGTCTTTTGTGTCCTGGCTGTTGTCCCTAGATGGAAGTGGCCATGTCAATGGTTGGTGGCTGGGTAGTGTCAAACCCGTAAGTACCTTGGTGTTGGGCTTCCAGCCACCAGATGATGTCCCAAAATAGAAGCTGCTGAAGCTAAAGATGGTGGTGGTGTTGGAGGTGTTCCAAGATGGCATCAAACACGTTTAGAGATGGAGCTGAAAGGGCAAGCCCAAAGATGGCTTTGGGTGGCCTATTTGGAGATGCAGCACTGTGGTGTGCAGGTGTGGTTCTCAATATGGTGGGAAGTCCTGGGCCTGGGTTCCTCACAGGTTGGGGGCGCGCCCTGGGACTGGGCTCCGTAGAGAGTGCTGGGGCTGTCTTGGTCCTGTCTGATCTCCACAAGGGTCAGCAAGACTGTCCTGGGCCTGCCTAGGCTCCGCATGGATTGGCGGGGCTGTCCTGGGTCTGCCTGGTCTCTGCAGGAGTCGGCAAGACTCTCCACACCTAGGATATGTGACATATTTTTCTCATATATATTTCATTATTGACCAAAATATAATTATGCAGTTTATGGCTTTATTAATATTTACCATATTTTAAAGTAAAACAGAAATTTTGAGAACATCTATTTATCAATTTATCTAAGAAATAAACTGTCATATTATGAATAAAGTGTTTATGGACAATAATTATATTCAAATACAGAAATAATAGCAAGTAAGAAGAGTAGCATTGTTTTACATTAATGCCTGACAGGAAAGCATAGCTAGATTCTCTTACCTGCTTTTGCATTTTAGCTTGTTATTACATCACATATTTCTTAGCTTCTAGGAAACTCAAATAAAGAAAAATAAAAGGAAAAAGGCAAATAACATTTTAATATTATTATGAAAACAATTTTTGTCTTGTGATCCCTTAATAGTGTCTGACGGATCTCCAGGTGTACCTAGAACAAGTTTAGGGAACTTGAAGACTCAGGCACTATGTAGGATATTCTGCTGGACATATTTGTAGGATCCTGAGCAACCTCAAAGTATTAGGTATTTCAAGAGGGAGGGAGCTAAAGTGGGTGACAGAGAGGACCTGAAGCTCAACTATACTTTCTTCACTATTTCTCTTGGGATTGACATTTCTGATCTGCGGCTCTCTTCAATTTCACCCTCTTTGATCGCCCAACTCCCAAAACTACTTTGTCGGGCCTTTTATAAAATGTCAGCTTAGGATTCCAGATAGTCTGTCTTAAAAAATAAGAGCAAGTTAAAATTCTAGTTATCTAAGAGAAAGTCTCAAGCAGAGCCATACAAGTAAGAATGTACCTGCTGTATTTTGTCTTCAGAATTCTGATTTGTTTATACAAAATTCAACTTCATGCCACACATAAGTTATGAATGAATTTCTGATTTTTGTCAGTGAAAGTCAGTTTTTCTAATTGAAAAACGATTCTATAATTACTATGGCTAAATTCAAGTCATGACTTTTCTGTCAAGTCACTTTATCTTTTAAATATATGGGCAAATGGTGTCTGAAGACATCAATATATTGGTTATTTATGTACAATGAAATTTTTTGGCTGAGATTCTTACATTTAGTAGCCTTTTATACAAATATGTACCTTAGCTAAAGCACATGGTTTTCTTACAATAAGTCTTACTATTCAAAATTACAGTGTGTGATTATCTCTAAAAAAACGATAAAGCCTTGATTTTTATGGTTGATTAACTAGGTTATTGGAAATAACATCAGCTTTCAGTTTGGCATGTCTCCCAGAACGCAAACTTCCCAGGCTAAGCTCAGAATTTCTTTTTCCATAACAAAGATTTGAATCCATAAAATCTCTTGAGATTTCTTGCATCCAAAACAGATATTTCCCAGGGTTTCCTATGGTTTTCTGGAAAGCTCTTGACCCAACAAGTAGTTCCATATGGAGGCATCTGAGCTAATGAAGCTTCATTTCCTGTGAATTCATCTTGCATTAGCTATTCTATTTAAGTCATTCTTTCAACAGTCATTGGTGTCTCCCTCTGTCCCAGGCTGTGACATGTTGAGGGAAGCCACAGTCATCACCAGTGACATAACAAAATATGTTAACCATTATTATTATTATTTTTTAGCAATCAAGTTAGCAGGGAATGTTTTTTATACCTTTTGGAGTTTAATCCTGAAATAGGCCTGGTGGATTTAGATAAATACTATTTCAGTTAGCAGATCACTCTCTAGTCATTTTTCTTCTAAACCTAGAAGAACTGAAAAGAAACAGTGCTCATTGGGTAGAAAGAGACATTGAAGTCCCCAAAGAAAGTACCTGCAAGCCTGTAAAATCTTACCTTAGAGCAGTGAGATTAATTTTTGGCCCTTTAGATCCTGTTTCATGCTGGAGAAAGCCCTGGATTTCTCAAAATGCATATATCATGCAATTTGCAATGTATTTCAAAGGCTCCCCTGAAATATGGTCCTTTAGTAAAAAATACTTTCAGAAATTTGTCTTTCTTTGTGTCAATGTCCCCCTTTTAAAGATAATGTTTTTAAGTCATCAAAGAAAATTCACACAATTACAAAGGAAAGCAATGATATAGTAATGCAATTCTATCGATTACATGGGCATCTATAGATACTATGTCCAAATTCTACATACAGATCACATAGCATCTGTACAGGCTAGAACTCCTGCAGAGAGAAACAGGATGGTTAAGAGCCATGGTCTCCCTGTACAGCTGCCTTGCTCTGGATTAGGCCCTGGGTCCAAGTGATCATGCCACTCCTGGCCTCTTCTTCTCCTGACCCTTCGTCTTGGTACTGCACTGCCACATTGTTGATGGTCTGCACTGTGTGGACAAGCTTGGGGAGAGCCTAGAAAACCTCAGGAAGGAGGCATTTAGGTCACCCTCTTTTTTGAGAGAAAATTGGAATGTAGAGTTGAATACTGAATTTGGGCCAAAACAAAATAAAATAGATAACAACATTTAAAAATGCATTAACCTCTTAGTTGCTAAAAAATCTTTAAAAACTAAAAATTTTTGAGATGAGAATGTATTATATTAGTATTCATTCACAGATTTTTCTTATGCTTTATGGCTACTAAAAGTTGGGACTATGAGGCATGACATAGGGCATGGAGCTTTCCCTATAACAAAGGTGCATAGTGTGGACTTCAGGAATAAGGAATAGGCTCCCAGGAGGGTCCCAAACATGTGTTTTGTTGAAGAAATCTGTGATATACCACTGAGTATTGCAGACCTGCTTTTATTCATAAATGTGCCACATCAAGTGCCAAGACAAGCACTTCTTGGATAGTACAACAGCTTCCATTTTCTAAGTTATTGTTAAATCAAATACTCAAAATATTCTTTCAATTAGGCTTTTTATTTTTTAACATTCCTCTTCAACATCAATATCCTTGACTTTCAGTGCCTTTCCAGAAAGTTTTTACATTCCATTTCATTTGAACATGTGCATTCTATGCCTATTCCTCTGCTCATGTGTAGGGTCACACATGATTTAAAAAAAAGAGAGAGAGAGAAAGTTTGTAACATGGTAACTGCCTGAACAAGTATTGATAGCATACCAATAAGGGACAGTATTAGGAGCAACTAATTTAACTATGGAAATATGGAAGAGCCTCACTGAGAATATGATATTTGATATGGATATTAAAGCATGTATAAGAATTGACAAATGAATAATGGGGTGGGATGTGTTCCAGGAATAGGGAATAGTGTGCACAATGGCCAGAAAGAAAAGAATTGAGTTCAGTTTGGGTATATGGAGGTGGGTAGTGAAAATGAATCTAAAATGATCATTTATAACCAGATGTTCACAGAATTTTTGGTTTCAGTTTTCAGACACTAAAGACCCAGCTTGGTGTTTTTGGATAATAACTCTGACTTCCACATATAGGGAAGAAACAGACGATAGGTAAATTGATCATTTTGTGTTGGTTCCCAGTAACAGATGATGAGGCTCAGGATTAGAGCAGTGGCAATAAAAAGACGGCCACTCTTGAATAGAGAGGTATTTCTGAAAGAATTGGCAAGATCTTGTGAGCAGCTTGATGTGGAAGTGAAAGTGAGGGAAGAGCGGAGGTGCCAATTGTCACCTGAAGTGCCTGCAAGTTCTTCCTGAGATTGCTGATTGCTGGATTCACACTGTATACTTACCAGGTGATTGTTGGGATGGATCCTTTTGGATTACGATATGCCCTGGTGAGAGGTTATTTGGTGGTTTCTGAATGGTAAATTATCTAGTTAGAAGTTAGTTGGTGGTTTCTGATTGGGTAAGTTTAAATTTTGTTTTGGTTTACACCTTGTTGAGTTTTGGTTTGCTGATGTGTGATCCCAAGACACTCTTACTCAGTGTAACGGCCTTCTGGTTAGTTATTTTAGTATAGTGGATGTACGCACCATCTCTTATAGGATCATCTCCTATTGTCTATTCCATGTACCTTTTATTTTTCCATTTCTATTACAAATATTACCAGCTCCAGTAAAGTGAGGCTCTTGTTTTCCTTGCTTATTGCTGTATTCCAAGAACATAGGCCATGCTAAGAAAATTATATGTACTTGGGAATAACTTCAAAAGTATATGGCCTATTTTTTCAATATCATACAGTGACATCACTTAATAAACCCACACAGAAATTATTTAATTATTGTTTGACTTTACTATTAATTAGGGGCTCAGACCCTATAAGAACTCATGTTAATTTTATTGATTTGTATCCAGTTAAGATGTAAATAATTTCTGTCTGGTGTCAAAAGTTCCAGTTTATTTCTCTGTGGGACTTAATAGTCTGTATTTACCTTAACAATCATTTCAACACTGCTAACATTCTCTTTTTAAAAGATCCTATAAATCAGCTTTCCTCAAAGTTTCTTTTGAACCAAGTTTACTCTATTACTGCTTGTCTTAATAATGAATGAGTTGAATAAAATCTGTGACATGTTTAGACTATATTTGAAAGTCATGCTTTTCATTTTTTGAAAATTACATTTTGACAACCATTACTCTGAACATTGTCATTGCCAAGTAAATAATTGTGAAATGAATATATACATGGTACAAAGAATATGTCTTACATGCATTTTTGGAAAATGTGTCTGAGTATGTCCTTAGACTAAATTCCTACTTGTGCAATTGCCAGCTCAGACAATATGGTCACTTTTAATTTTGGTGGCTGTTGCCAAATTACCTAATGTGATAGTTTTGTGCCAACCCATCACCCTTATAACAGGTGTTCCTTCTTCCATATTTTCATCATACAGGGTACTTAATTATTAAATTTAATATTTTTTGCCAATCTCAGAAATGAGAATTTTTAATTTGCATTTTAAAGTATTGGCAAGCATCATTTACAGTTTTATTGGCTATGTGTTGAAAACTTGCATCCAGTCTCTGATCTCTGTAGTGCTTCCTGCCTTGGAGATGAGGGTACTTTCCCAGATCTGCTTAGGATGTGCTATGCAGGCTTCTTCATCAGTGTTCCACTCACTGCTCAAGTTTTCACTGCAGTTGACAACCTTCTTCATTTACATATCTGTTTCTGTGACAGAAGCTTACTTGTGTCCTCAGTGGTAGCCTTTACTATGTTGTTTCTCCTATTTCTTGTTATTTTCTGGTGTTTAAATAGAGAAGGCCTTAAAGTCTTACCCTTTTATTTTAAATTTTGAAGTGGCCTTTGCTTTCTGGTTTATGTGTAGGTTGTCAATCCTTGAGATGCTCTAAGGCTGAAGAGAAGGAAGCAAGATGATACAAATGTTCTTTGAGAAGCTGGATTTTTTAGGGCTCCTTTTAGCATACCATCTCTGTTTTGACATCCACCTCTACAGCCTACTTGCAATGTTTGTGTCATTAACGGGTCTCAACCTGTAAGAAAAATACAATTATTTAAACTGAAAATAGCCCTAAACACAAAACTGTGACAGGTGAGTCTGAGTACTGATCCATCTTGCATGAAGAATAACTGCCATTTGTATCCCAATTAAACCAGTTGGAGCATGACTGACTTAACTACTTTCCTTTATGAAGTCATAAAGAGAGTTGTAAGTTACTGCGATAGCTTTCCATTGTTCTATCAAAGCGCCTGAGATAATCAACTTATAAAGAGAAAGGGTTACAGTTTTGGAGATTTCAGTCCACAGCTGGTTAGTCCCATTGCTTTTGGGTCTGTGATGAGGCAGTACATCATGGTGGGTGTATGTGGTAGAGGAAGCACAGTCACTAGCTGGTAAGCAAAGAGAGAGGTAAGAAGGAGCTGAGGTTTCAATATTCTCTTCCAGGACACACACCTGATATCAGAAGACTTTCCACTAGGCCTTACCTCTTAAAGTCTCTATCACCTCCCAATAGTACCATGGATTGAGCATCAAGTGGACCCTGATCCAAACCATAGCAATTATTATTAGCCAAAGTATTTGTCTTGTATTCCATGGATTAGATAGACCTTATGGCCTCATCTTAGAACCTCTCATATGGAATACCATTTCCAGCTCAACCTCCACTGGAAATATTAAGGCGCAGGAAATCTCTTAAGTGAAAGCTCCATGTATTGCAAAGGAGCAGAGTGGACATGACAGAGTCTGACAAGCTGGGCCTACAGTAGATTTGCAGTAGCACCCTTATTAGATGGTTGCACATGTGGAAGATTTAAAAACTATCTCTTAAATTAGTAGGACAGAGCATAAGTGATATAATTCAAAGATTAGCCTATTTCTATATTATAAATAGGAGGTAAGAGTTGGGAAAAAATTGGAGGAAGGAGGACTTTGGACCTAGCACTCAGGTTCTCTCTCTTCATTTTATCCACCTTAAAATTGGAGATTTAAAATTAAGTGTTATTTTTAAATTAGTTGGAATACCTGGAAGATAGGAAGAAATTACATCAGTTTAAACATTTTAAGTGAAGGAATGATGCTACTTCCCTCTCGTGCTTTCTTATAGTCCCTTCACTCCACATGCTCCATGTCCCTTATCTATTTTAATTTTTTATGTTTTAATTAGTTATACATGACAGTAGAATGCACTATCTTATTACACAGATTTTAACTTCTGACTACCACAATTTTAGCCCATTTAGATCTGTATGTTTTCTACTGCTGGATCAACATTACAGTGGTTTTCTTGGGCTCTCAATTAAATATACACATTCTGACTTTGCAACCTTCCTGTTTGATGTACTTTCAAAAGGTGAAAATGGATTATTAATGATTTATATCCATCTGAAAAATTTGCAAACAGTATGATAATATTTTCATGAATATTTAAACATTGCTAATGTAATGCAATCAGTTGCATCCTGAGGGCTTATTAAATCTAAAGAATTCTTATTTCAAGCACAAATAAATTTAGAACATATATAGTTCTTAGTGAAAACAACTATATTTTTATTAAGAGGCACACATGCTGTACTATATCAGTTTGAGAAAAGGGCAACGTTCAATATTCTGCAGATGAAATGCTCAGTTCAGTCAAATGTTGTCCACAATGTCCCTGTAAAACCTAACAACAGGCTTGGAATGAACTGTTTAATAATTCAAGCCTTAAGAATAAGAAAGTGTGAACTACCCAAGTTGTTGCTGTGAACAGCAGGTTGTATCCAGAACATTGTATGTAGACACTCAGGCTCAGTAGATAACACCTGGGAGAGGCCAGTAGGGGCACTGAGAATTCAAGGTCTTGGAGAAGTGCCTTAGTGTTGCCTTGGAGAAGAAAGATGAGACTTTTCTTACTTGATTGAGTTAGAGTAATTTCTTTGTAACATATAACACACACACACATTTAGGATTCCATATTTGTGTATGTGTGTGTAAAGAGGTGTTTGCTACAAAACAATTTAAGTGGGAATCATTAAACCCAGATGATATAAGCAGTTGCACATGACTTGCCATCCAAATTTGATGACCTAACAGAAAGCTGGCCATGCAGGTAGTTGTTGTACCTGGGTATCAGGGAGCTGGGGCTGAGTGCAGGTTGTGCCGGGTCTGTGTGTAGGATCCAGAGGTAGTGTTCAAGAACAAGTCTAAAGATAGCAATTGGGGGTAAAGCTGAAATCTTAGACTTAAGGAGATAATTCAATGAAAATTTTAATATAAATAGATTCAGATCTGAGGTCTCAGCACTAAGGGAAAAATATTTCTAATTGTGTTTTATTAATCAATTAATTTATCAACCAATTCAATGCCTCTTTGCCAATTGTTTGGTGTTAAATGTAGCAAAGCAGTTTGGTTTCTTTTGCTCCTTCTGTACATAAAAAGAGAAGTAGATGAAATTTGAAGATGAGAGATGAAGGCAGAAGTCTTTTTCTGAAGTCAGTTCTAGCACTTCCAAAGCACCTCCAATAAAGAAATCAGCTTTTAAGTTGTATGAATTCTCCAGCTGGAATAACCCAAGATAGTTAAAAAAAATCTTGACCATATAACCTTTAGTGAGGAAAGCAGGGTCTCTTCAAAAGTAGATTTTGTTGTTATTTTTTAGTGTTCTACCTTGAGCTAGGACAACATACATTACATAACTAATATATTCAACTTATTCATTCCTTCAGAATCATGATAAGTATATTCACCTACATAAATGACTAATTTATTCATCTTTCCTCAAAATAGGCTTTCAGGTCATTAGACTTCATATGGTTTTAAAAAAAGGAAAATTAATTTTGAGAAAGCACTATTTAAAATAAAAGCTACAAAGCCTGAGGCAGGCACCCACTAATAAGAATCTTCATTTCCAATCAACACCATGCTCACATTTTAAGATTAGTTTTATTCTTGAATTTGCATATAAAATAGTTCCTTAAAGTTTGGTAGTTACAGAAGTTTTAAGCTATGATTTCACAATAAATCAAAACATCTATTTGATAAAATGGATCTATTTATTAAAAGTATCTATTTGATACATGAAAAAATGTTCAATTTCTCTAGTAATTAGGGAAATGCAAATCAAAACTACTCTAAGATTTCATCTTACTCAAGTCAGAATGGCAATGATCAAGAATACACGCAATAATAAATGTTGGGGAGGATGTGGGGAAAAGGTACTCATATGTTGCTGGTGGCACTGCAAATTGGTGCAACCACTCTGGAGATTCCTTAGAAAACTTCGAATGGAGCCACCATTTGGCCCAGCTATCCTACTCCTTGGATAGTATATTCACCTACATATTTTAAGCCTCTACCCAAAGGGCTTAAAATATAGTATGCAGCCACATCAGTATTTATAGCAGCTCAATTCACAATAGCTAAACTGTGGAAGCAACCTAGAAGCCCTTGAATATATGAATGGATAAAGAAACTGTGGTATATATACACAATGGAATATGACTCAGCATTAAAAGAGAATAAAATCATGGTATTTGCAGGTAAATGGATGGAGTTGGAGAATATAATGCTAGGTGAAGTAAGCCAATCCCAAAACCCAAAGGCTGAATGTTTTCTCTGATAAGCGTATGCTTATCCATAATGGGGGTGGGCATGGGAAGAATGAAGGAACTTTGGGCAAAGGGGAGGGGGGGAAGGGGAGGGAGTATGGGGGCAGGAAAGATGGTGGAATGCGATGAACATGATTATCCTAGGTACATGTCTGACTGCAAATTATGATGCAACTCTATATCGTGTACAACCAGAGAAATGAAAGGTTGTGCTCTTTTTGTGTACAATGAATCAAAATGCATCCTGCTGTCATATATACCTAATTAGAATAAATAAATAAATAAATGCAAAAATACTATTTGAATGTGAACTTTATTGAATGCAAAAGATAAATTACACAGATGTGCTGTCTATCCTGGGGAGTCCACAGAAATCTTTTAAAACACCTCCACCCTAAGCATTTTTTAATATCTTGTCTCGTGGCTCTGCTTTTGTGTAGCTGGTCTGTTGACACAAAGTGACAGCTGGGGAATTCAGTTTAAATAAAATCAATATCCTGAACTATCCTTTTCAAAATTTCTCTTTGAAGTATAAGAAAATATTTCCTTCCAGTCCTGCTCAATTCTTGTTCTAAAGGAGTTTTTACACATAAAAAATTACAACTATTACCTGTGTGAGGAATTCTTAATTCCTGTTTCGGTTTTCTAATGTAAGTGGAAACATCAAAATGTCAAAGTTTACCACCTAATTATTTCCTGCTTCTCTTTTCTTTAAAAAATTAAAGCCAACGGTGGATGCACATGCAGGGAGGGGGCAATTGACCTAAACAGCCTGGAAATAAGTCTGTAAGACTCAAGGCAAAAGAAGCCATATGTAAATATGATACTCTAGTTGATAAAGGTGTTTCCTGAGGGGATATGGATTAACAGTTCTGATACTGGTATGGGTGTGCACTGCTGGAATTGAACAATTAAGTAGATGGAAGACAAATGCTGGGAAGTGAATTTCTCATTGTTGAAGTGGAAAAATCACGATATGTAAGAGGAGGACAGAATGATCCATGGTATAATAAGTTGGAGTTAGAGACATCAGTGTGAATTCATGTTTATCATAGTATAGATACACATGATTGGAATATGATGGTCATAATAACCCTAACTTTATGTATGACTGCATATATGATGTGATTCTATACAACTTACAACCAGAGAATTGATATGTTATCCTCTATCTATGTACAATGAGTCAATTTACACTGTCAACATGTAAGCCTAAATAAAACAAGAATAAAAATTAAAAAAAATTATAGAAATACTGATCTATACATGTACATGCACATATCAGTGCACACAAATATATTTCCTTGCCCTGTCAACCAGAATGCAATGAAACCCTCCAAATAAGAAGCACACCTAGATCTCAAATCTTGGTTTCTAATACTATTCTGGAGTAATAGGGCTCATTAGAGTAATTGCTAATTCAAGAACTTATGCAGAAAATAAATAACATGATCCAAGAACACTTTATAGCACCAGAAAATAAGAAAGTGCTAAAATAAAACAGGTCTCACATACCCACCCACATAAAATGATAAGGTATATCAAAAAGATACCAGGGCCAGTTGAAAATCTCTTGTTGATCAAAATGAGAATTTGAGCAACAAAATTAATCATATTGGATTAATTTTGTAATCATATTGGATTACAATCCATAGTAAATATCCATGAGTCCATATTGATATAATAAATGGATGGGGAACAGTAAGCAAATTTCCAAAGAAAAATTAAAAATAATAATATAGATACGTTGCCTTGAAGGAGTTGGAGCATTACTCCATAGGCTTAACATATGGGCTGCACCTAGTGGTTTCTTTATATTCTATTTTATTTTTTACAGCTGGGAATTGAACCCAGAATCCTTGCTAGACAAAGGCTCTACCACTGAGCTCAGCCATAATGACTTCCTTTTAAAAGTACAACATGGAAAGGGGAAAAAAAACTACAGTAACCGTGCAGTGAGTAACCTGACAAACACTGCCTCAGCCACGTGTTCAAGTTCAACATCGCTAGTGATGAATCATGCTGATGGATGTTTACACTGGATGTGATGTGATAAAAATGGCATTTATGTCTGTGATCTTCCTCCTTAATATGTAACCCCAGTCTAATCAAGGGAAAAACATCAGACAAATGCCATTCAAGGGGCAGCCCACCAGATTCCTGACCAGTACTTCTGGAAACTGTGAAGGTCATTAAAAGCAAGGAAAGTCTGAGAAACTGTCATAGCCAAGAGAAGACTAAGGAGACACGATAAATACAGTGTGGTGACCTGGATAGGATCCTGGAACTGAAAACAGGTATTAGGTAAAAATGGAGGAAATCTGAATAAAGTGTAGATTTAAGTTAATAATAATGTAACAATATTGACTTATGAATTGTAACGTATGTGCCATACTAGTAGGTTACTAATAGGGGAAACTGGTGGTGGATAGTGAGAACTCTGTAACATTATTTTTGCAATATATCTATAAATTGAAAACTTTAATAAAATATGAATACAATTAAAACTTTAAAAACTAATTCAAATGTTTTAAACTGAGATGGATTTTTCTTTCTGTGTTTATATGCTTTGTTAGTATAATTGGTAAAGTATAAGAAAATGAAAGAGAACAGAAACCTTAATTTCCTACTGAAAGCTTTATCAGACTCCCTTTTCTATGTCTTTCACAAATAAGAACATTATAAACTAAGGCTTAGCTCTGAAAGGAGCATTGTACATTAAAAAAGACAAAGATAAAACATTTTCACAAGTGTTTCCATACTATTGCTGTAAAACGTATTGCACTGAATATAAATATAAAATCTTTTTATTTACTACAATCCCAAATGAATATTCTTTATATGTTTGATAAATAAATGCATATTGTGATTGGATTATCCTTCTACAGCTATGGGATTTAAACTAGCAAAGTTCATGTTTATGAATGTTAGAAATAAAATGTTCAGAATATTTAATCATAGTTTAAAAAACTACAGATGACAAAGACATTTCTGAAATTAAATAAAAAGGGAGCAGAAATAATGTATATGTAAGGATTTTCAGAAGGCTCATTGGTTTTTACTAGATTGTGTAACATACACAAAATTTCTTTAAAGGTGCTGTTGATGGTTTTATTACCAAATCTACAAACCAAGATTCAGTATTCTTTCTTTTTATTTACACTTATTTTGGAACATTTGAAAGATCATGTTCCTCATGTCCAGAAATATGAAGGGTTGCAATTTAAGGTATACTATACTGTTTTCCAAATAGGTTTTGACAGTGGTACTCCATCAATATTTTACTAAGAATGAGAAATGAACATAAGACCATTTTATTTATTCTCTCTAGAGTCTACTAACCTATTGCTTTGCTCCAAGGGAAGTCTCAGTTCTTCTAAAGAATACAGTATTTTGAAACCTTTCAGGAAAACTTCAATGCCATCTGTCCACTTTTTATTTATGCTTTAATAAAAGCTTGCTAGTCAATTTAAGACTTGTAATACTTAGCTAGGGCAAAGCTTAGTAAATAATGGCTACTTTCACTACATTGCATTTTGATCCCAGCTGAATGAATAATAATGTTTGACATCAGGCCATCCAGAAGTGAAGGTCATGTTCAAGGAGTAGCCTATCTCTACTATCTCCTGTCAAGGCACCACTACATCCTCTGTCACCTTTGCAA
The DNA here is from genome assembly GCA_004024805.1 of Geosciurus inauris. Lineage (NCBI taxonomy): Eukaryota > Metazoa > Chordata > Mammalia > Rodentia > Sciuridae > Geosciurus > Geosciurus inauris. The sequence goes on from PVHX01018747.1 coordinate 36,109, forward strand.
CTTTGACTTGCCTTGGACCTGGGATTCTAGGTAGGACGGAAACTCCAGATCCACCCATCCACAACAGCACAGCCATTTGGTACATCTATCTACTGCTCTGGAACTAAGTTTTCTCACTTGAAAAATAA